>JASDQU010500736.1:9237-53698 GCA_032191745.1 Picea mariana | reverse complement strand
ACAGTTCAGAGGGGCCTCCTTTATTGGTTGGTTTCATTGATTCAGATTGGGCCGATGGATTGTAAACCAACCCCTTCTCCCTTCCAGTCTGGAGTCAAGCTTTCTGCCACCTGCACTTCTCCTGAAGTTGATGCCACCCTGTACCGTCAATTAGTTGGTAGCCTCTTATACTTGACTCAAACCTGTCCTGATCTTTCCTTTGCTATTGGTCTTGTTGCTCGATATATGCAAACACCCCATGAAAGCCATTGGAAAGCAGCTAAAATGATACTTCGCTATGTTCGTGGTACAGTTCAGTTCGGGATATAGTACAGTTCAGAGGGGCCTCCTTTATTGGTTGGTTTCATTGATTCAGATTGGGCCGATGACCCTGATGATCAAAAGTCTACTATAGGTTATGTTTTTAGCCTTGGTTCAGGACCTGTCACTTGGGCCTGTAAGAAACAACATACTATTTCACTTTCTTTAGCAGAAGCAGAGTACCGAGCAACGATGAATGCAAGTCAGGAATCCCTGTAGCTTCGACAGATCCTTTCAGAGTTTGGATTCGAGCACCAGCATCCGACCAACCTTTGGTGTGACAATCAGAGTGCCATCAAGCTTGCTAAAGACCCAGTTCAACATCAGCGTAGCAAACACATCGAGCTACACATGCACTTCATCAGAAAGCTCATTCATGATCAAGTTATTAATGTGCTCCTTTTCCCTATAGAAGATCAAGTTGCAGACATTTTCACAAAGTCTCTTACATAAGTGAAGTTTTCCAAAATTCGATCTATGTTAGGAGTTCAGGAAGTTTTCATTAAGGGGGGATAGGCTCTAATGCCTCCTTCCTTCTCCTATTGTGTCACCGTTGTAAATCCTTCAATCCTATCCCAAGTTGTTCTTAAAGGGGGATGTTAGGATATTTAAACACTTAGGAGTTAGTAAGATCTACTTGGTCTATTGTGTCATTAGGTAAAAGTGTGTTTCTTTAGTATACATTAGTATGCATTTGTAGTTAGAAAATCCGATGATCACGATATGTTCCCGACATAAAGTGATCCGACGGTTCATACTCTCCTCGATCTTAACGACCATTGATTTGTGGCTTAACACCCGATTGGTCCATGCTCTCTATTTAAATAGCATGGAGGGTCATTTGCCGATGATTGATTGTGAGAAACTCTCTTGTAAAATCTCTCTGTAATCTTTTTCTTTGCATTAATAAACTGCTCCAAGTGGCCGTGTTGGCTAGGGCCGTTGATGTTTCCCCGTAGGGGTTTTACCACATGAAAACATCGGTGTGTTGATCTTTGATCTGGTTATGTGAGTGGTTACTGAAGGTGTTCATCCTCTGTTGGAATATCTGTGTTGTCAAACATATGGTACTTTTTATTATATAAAAATAATTTTTTTAGTTCAATAGTTCCAACAATAGATATTATGAAAATATTTGTGGTCAAAGGACAAACTAATAGGAATTCAACGAATCATTGATCACTATAGTCCCTCTATGCCTATGGTAGGGACTAATAACGAAGTAGCTAACTATCATTGAAACCAAAACTGATCTTAAGAGTTATTGAAAGGTTTGGACAGATTTCATATTACTTGTTGGTTCAAAATTTCACAATTTATGGATCTAATATATATAGTTTTAATTAATTTAGTTAAATTTAAAATTACACATTTATGCTCTCTAGTTAATTTTCTTTCACCCAATGTAAAACCAATTATTAAGAATTCGATGAAAAATAAAATAAAAAATTCCAACCTAATATTGAATATTATATATAAATTATAATCCTCGGGCCTATCAACAACTTCACCGATGAATATGGAGCTATGGCAGAACATGCGCGAACTCAAGGTGTCTTTTGTTGGAAGTTAGCATTTCAATTTGGAATTTGGATTTACTGAAACACTATGGTTGAAGCAAGTTTCTATTCACTACTATAACTTACTCTCATATATTTAGTTTAGAGCTCTAAAAGTCATACTAGACAAGTAATATAGAAAAATGGTATATTGGCTGAAAACATTTTAATGGATATTTCTTTATGTAGGGTTTTTTTCCTAAGCATATGTTTTAGGAATTTTGTAGAAAAATTCAACCTTTACAAATAATAAATTCAAATCTTATACTAGAAATTGGCACTCATAAATTTTAATAGGTATTGGCTCTTATGTTTATAGATTTTGTAACTGTAAGAAATGAAAATATTTTTTTGATAAATGCATATAGTATTGCTCTGTATATGGTATATTTTGGGGCATATGCTTGAGTTAACTCCTTGGGTTTCACTAATTTTAGGTAGTTACCAATGTCTCAAAAAAGAAAGGACAAGTTATAATTAGAGAAATGTATGGATGGACAAAAGAAATTTTTTCTATTATTCAATGATTTAGAAACACATGCAGAAACCCATAATACTCAAATGGAACAACAATTGCATTGAAATTTTGGAAGTTTTTATCGATGATGATCTATATGAAGAAACAAATGAAGTTGAAGAAGAGGATAATAATGAGACGGAAATGAAAGTGCAAACAAAAAGAAAATTTTATATGGAATGGTTAGAAAAGTTTGATTGGTTTAATTATGTAAGGCATGATGATAAAATGTATTTATTGTGAGAAATATAGGGTGAGTGGACTATGGGGTTTAGGGAATGGTTGTAACACATTACAACATGGCGCTACTCATGAAAAACAATGGTACATAAATATGCTAAGGCAAGATGGATTAATGAATTAGAGAGAAAGATGAAGTCAATTCAAGATCATATTAGACAAGTGTAAGATGCCACTAAGGAAAGAGTGATTGCTACAATGAAATATCATATTTTGTTTTCCAAGAAGATTGATCTTTATCAAAGTGCAAAAAAGTTTGCAAATTTCTCATGGATACAAAAACACCATGTATTTCAAACTCTCAAAAGTACTCTTCATACACAAATGATAAGGCTGCCAATGATTTTATATGTATCATATCAAGACATTTGAACAGATTAAGCAAAAAATGTGTTGGAAAGTCATTTCTTCTCATTAATGGTTGATGAGAGCACCAATCGAAGGTTAGAGAAACACCTTGTTTTTTATGCAACCTATTTAGATTCAAAAAGTCTTGGGCCACCTATGTCATAGGTTATGAAGTTGAAGGATATAATGGATGGAAAAGGAGAAACAATATATGATAGTGTAATTCAATTAATAAATGTTATAAGGCGATTAGATATTGGTTAGTCCTAGTATTGAGGACCATGTGAGAAGGGGTAGGCAAAGTGATTAGGTGATATCACATATGACGTCCAATTTTTGTGTAGATCAAACTTTAGGAAATAGCTCGGATCGATTCCTAGGGGCATATTTTGACATGTGTTTCTAAAGTGGACTAGAGGCCTTATGATAATTGATCAATTTTGTCAAAGTTTGGCAAGGATCATTTGGAAGAGGGTACAATAGATCAATTTTAGATATTTTTGTTGGATACACCTAGGTCTACTCTTAAGTGTAGGGAAGGTTGTGTTGGTCTTAACTTTAATGAGTCATGGAGTATTGTTAGAGGAGTAAAAGGTGGTTTGGTAGGCAAAGTAGGAGGTATTTTTTATTATTCTGTACTTGGGATTTTTGAAGGGTTTGGGTGTATTTCCTTGATCTCTGTGCATGATTTTAGCAGGCGAGCCATGGTCAGATTGTAGTATGCGGGGGAAGTAGTGATAGAGGTGGGGTCAATATTGAGGGTGAGATTGCTTTGAATTATAGTGACCGAGGAGTGGATATAAGCAACGTAAGGAGGAAAAGATAGAGGTGTGTTAAACATAAGGGGTTGATAATGAAACTAGTCCTCAAAAACAATGCCAAAATGCATGAAGTGGTGGATTTATTGTGAAAGATTCTAGTGGGATGCTTCTTTAGCCAATGTATGAGTGAGTGGTCATTGAAGGACTAGATGAAAGGGGTTTGGTCACTCTACTAGGGTACTCATTGAAATTATACCTCCTTTATCAAGGCTGGGGGATTTGTTTTTCAGTCGATTGGGGATGTGAAGAAGGTTATATAAGCTATTTTGACCCCAACTTTATGGCCGTGGATAAGATTCTAGTTGGGATCGATTTTAAGGTGGTGCCTTTGTAATAAACCAATCTATGCCATGGATTGTCATAAACAAAATCTATGTTCATTCCATAAAGAAAGGAAATAGTTTAAGATTTATGTGCACTGATAAAAAAAAAGGGAAAACAAAGCTATCCTTTACCAATTACAACTCGTTGGTTACAATAATTGAGCCTATAGTGAGAAGGGAAACGATGCTTAAAAAACCATAAAATGAAGAAAAAAAGTCAAGCCATCAACACATTTATGAATAGGACATGCCCTACAATCTCTCTCAATTTATCATACATTTTATATTAAGCATCAATCCTCTATACACTATATTCTAAAATTTGTTCTCACATTCTATTTAACAAATAACAAATATCTTGTCTACAATTAATTCATATTTGTGTCTAATCTCTTAGAACGGGATACTCTTGAAACAAAAAACCTTCATAAATTCATATAAATGTACTTTTTCCTCCTATCCCTTTTCAATTATTAATTTAAAATTAAAATATTAGTTTCCAAATTACTAAATAATACCAAAAACCCATAAAAGTACTAGACTCACAATAACATGCTAAATTTTACAAGAATTTGTGGGACATATAGGTTATTGTAGATTTGTAAATAATTATGTCCAAATTGTGTTTAAAGTAATAATATTATTAAAAAAAGTTTGTATCATCATTGACAATACTAATAAAAATAAGGGGTGGTAGGTGCAAGGGCACTATTCTCAATCCCAAAGGAAACAAAGAAAACAACTTCGAGTGGGGATTGGGTAGAGCTTCAAACAACCAAGCATAGGAATTAACATTATTTAAGGGGTTGAGTATTATTGATGAAAATAATATTAAAAAACTAATTGTAAGAGAAGACTCATCTTTAATCATCAAGTTGAGGCTAAGAGCCTCCTCTCCTAGTGAAGGAAAATTAACCAGGACTATCAAAAGAAATAGAGGGGATGTCACTCAGTTTGAAAGTATTGATTTCTTCCACATCATAAGGTAACTCAACTACCAAGTAGACCATCTAGCCAACAAGGTCATCCTTCTATATTGTGGCAATTTGAGATTAAAAAGTGGGGAGGCATTTTACCTCATCGCCTAAGTATTAAACCATAATAATGAAAAGATATTGCATGATAGAGAATTGGCATGTCAACATGCATGGGAAGATTAATTACCATTCATGACGATAGAGGAACATTCAACTTGTTGTACCCTCATATACTCAAAGGTTAATGTGGGACCAAGCATAACAATTGCTCTAAAGGTTTAATTTTATTGCAGGTGGGATAATGGATTTAAGAACAAGTTTGTTGTTTGACGATTTGTGGTGTTTTTTTGGTTAGTGGTTCTTGGTTTTGTCTCAACCTAGCTCGAAGTGGGGATTTAAATTAGACTTCTTCTCTTCTATATTATCTCTATGAGATCTTGACCCTAGTAATTTGTTGGGTTTGTGCTTTGTTGACATTTGATGGCTCTGTCTTCAGCTTTGATTTTCAGGGCTTTGAGTTTTGTTGGCTTGGTATCCAAGGTTCGTGTGATATAGTTCATATTGGTCAGCATGGTTTAAGCTCTTCAGTTGCTAGTTTGCATGGATTATATTGGTTTGGTTGGTCTAAGTTGTATTGCATGGTCTCTTTGGTCTAGTGATGTTTGTTTCTCTAGAATACCTGTACACCTCTCATCTTGAATTCACAAAAGGTTACAATTCTATCCTTCTTCTACTTTTATAAGGGAGTGTTGGTTTGTGAAGCTAGGCTTTCTAGTCTGAGTGATGTGAGTGGATATAAATGGTCTTTCTAGGTGTTGTGTCGAGATATGAAAATGGATCATAGACATTTTGAGACATGCCCATTGTGTGAAAGCACTGAAAACCACAGAGTTTAAGAATACAAGAGGATTATATCACCGATAATAGGAAAAAATATTCTCTGTAACTTGTAGAATGTACTCCCAGGAAGAGGCTAGAAATTCTAAATATGCCTTCATACTAGAAACACTACACAGTCAAAGGAGACAAATTGAGGAAATTCAAGCTAAGTGCATTAGTCTCTCTGACATCTGGCTGTGGGACTAGTAAGAAACAATACTTTAGTTAATTCAAATGCTACACTTTTAATTAAGTATGCACTGAAGGAGGTTAAAGAAGAAGAGATGGTAATATTGCAATCTAAGGGAAAGTACGAGAAGGTTACTGGTAGATCCTTACACAGAGAAATACACACTACACCATCACATATAGAAACACATAGATACATAGATAGACATACACAAGAGTGGGAGAAAAATCAATGCATTTTATTAGATATCCAAAAATAGTCTCTGTCTTTCCATTACATAACCACACACACACACACACACACACTCATATGATGTACAATTACCAGTCGATTAGATTTCTTAACTGTTTGGTCGGTCGACTATAACTGTCTATTCGACAGACTTTCCTAACTGACTACTCTAGTTGAATTGGCTAGTCGACTGCTGGGTCTAGTTAGTATATACGATTAGCCACTACAACATATCCCCCCCCTCAATTCCTTTCTCGTCCCAAGCAAGGGGGAATTGTTGGAGGAGGACAATTTTGGGACAATTCTTGAAGATTGCGCCGCAAGTTAACTGCACAGGATACATGTAAAAGGGACAAAAAGCACACACAATTCCGAAGCTAGTTAGGAAAAGGACCCAGACGTGCATTTTGAGGAGTAATATTGTAAGACATTAAGGGATTTTGGGGGTTTGGGGATATTTTGTAAAGGGATAAGCCCTAACGAAATTGTATAAATATGTAAAAGGGTGGGATAGTTAATAAAGGGACATCTTGTGGTGTGTCATGTGTAAAGTCACTGTCTATCTTTCAGACTATGTTTGGATACTCTGCGGTTATAAACAATTATATCTGAGGTATGTAGAATCAGTAGGTGCGCACTGCAACAAACGACTATGCAAGTAGTGTGGTGAACTCTAGCTGTAGGCATTTTGTATAGCGCAGTGCACATGTGTAATGAAAACTTGAATGAATACTATTAATATAATCTAGCCATTGTGGAGGTATCCCAGTTTTGGGTGAACCATGTTAAAAAATGGTGTTCTTGTGTGTGTGTTTCTAATATATTGAGCATGGTATGTTAATTATGATTATTGTTCTATTTACTGAATATGATGATGAATATGACACATACCAATTATACTAATCTTACTATCGCATAAGGGTTTACGTATGGAAGCAACACATAGGTGAATGAATTATTCTCCAATCTAATCAACACTATGGAAACTTGGTTCCTACAGTCCCCATAGACACCTCGGGTCAGACTTCATCTTCCTGCAGGTGATGCCGAATGGGACGATGTTTAAGGGTTTTGTTGGTTATCAATAGTTGAACCCCGGGTCTTCCCAATCTGTGCCAAAAAATGGTTCTGTTTCCAGGACTAGGATCTATGACTGAGTGGGATGTGGAGGAAAACTAAGAAGGAAATACAAGATTGGGTGGACAAAAGATTGCATGAATTTTCCAGAAGGCAGAACATTAACCCGTGACTTAGTACAAAACAATGGTTGCAAAGGTATATTTACACTGATTTTCATGAAATATTCTTTTCTGAATTCCCTATGGTATTAATAGAGTGGCCGCAGAGGTTGATCGAGACAAGCAAAAGGGCGTTTCGTAGAGAAAATCCGAGGAACTGGACACCTGAACTAATCCAACAAGTAAATACTGTAAGTAACTCGATTTCCTGCGTTGTGGATTTCTGGTTGGATAGTATTTTGGGAGGGTATACCACTGGATTCACAATAGACACAACTCAATATTATAGTACTATGGAAAGGGAATTTTTCAAAGGGCCGCATGGAAGGTATTTAAAATCATTGTATACATTAATTAAAATGTTGTTGTGTGGAAAATATGTCATGAAGTTGGAATTTGATTACCCTAGCGGTTAAGGGGGATCTGTGCACGTCGGGGAACTGGGGGCGGACTAGAGGATGGTATGAGGGTGTGGAAGGGAATGAATAGAGAAAGGATGATTTGAGGATGCTAAGAAGAGAGGAAGACAATGTGTCGGATGAAGAGCTTCGAGTACTGTACAATCAAAAGAGATTTCAGGTTAGCAATCCCCATAAGGAGAAATATGTGGCTGAGTGAGAGAGAAAACATAATGAGTTCAAAGAAAGGGACATAGGAATAGTACTCTAGAGAAGAGAAAAACCCCACATAGGAAAGAGAAAGAAGGACCCTTAGTTCAGTCCGACATAAGAGAATTAAAACAACCCTTCTTAGGCCAGAATCTACATCGAACCCATGACCTCGTGTGCATCATTGAGATCTGAAGTCAAAAGTTTGTTGCGAGCAATTGTATTAGTTGAAAGTAGTAGTCAGACTATAAAGAGTAGTCAATGTGGTTAGAAGAGTACTGGGAATAGTAGATCAACATCAACATAGACGCGGATACTACAATAGAGGAATACTACGCAAAACACAATGGTGGGAGAAGAGATGAAATTACCCTTCTTCCACGGGACAAGAACAGAGAACCCAAAGAAACACTATTTTGTTTGCAACACAATATGGATTGTGTGACAAATACAAGATGATGAAACAAAGTTTGCGCAGTTAGCAACAACTTTTAGAGACCACACATTGACATGGTACATGAAACTTCAAGCATCTACACCAGTCGGATAGAACAACACACTAGTGGAGATTAGAACTGCACTGATAGACGAGTTTAAGAAACCAAAGTATGAGTTGCAGTGCATCACATAGTTGAATGAAATCAAACAAGAGCCCGATGAGTCTATTTGGGATTTTGACCAAAGGTTTAAAGTATTAAAAGTTCAGTTAACTTTTAAGATTCCAGATGAACAACATAGGGAGTGGTTCATTGTGGCACTACTACCACATATACGGTTACCTCTGACGCAACAAAATATATCGATGCAGAAATAATCTTTGGCGATCACAATGAAATTGGAAGCATCCCCAATAGGAGAAACTAACACATGGATGGCCCAACTTCGGTTATAATTATATGCCTTGAAACTTAAGTTACATGAAATAGCGAAGGATAAGGGAAAGTGCGAGGAAATTTGGTGCACTAATTGTTGAAGAGAATACCACCATAAGAATGAATGCCCAACTTTCACATAATACATTGCCACGGGCGCTCCAAATCCACTAGGTCTAAGGGGAGGAGAATAATGTGAGATCTGTAAAACGAGAGGACATCATCCTACAAGTTGTCCATTACTGCAGAAGTACTAGACCAATGTTAAGATCATGTTTTGCAATTTATGTAAATCAGTTGGACATGATGAAATACATTGTTTCTCATTTGATTTGATGAGGGAGCGCACTGCCGATCACACTATAGACGCATATCGGGTACAAGGGGATGGCAACATGGATGGGAGCTATCAACTATATACACCCAAAGGTCCTAATCAGGAAGGAAGATGTGGATTCAAAGGTCGAGGATGAGGAGGTTTTGGCAGAGGTGGAAAAGTGCCACTTACTTGTTATAACTGTAATCAGCTAGGGAACTATACGTAGGAATGTCTGAACCTGTGCATGATATGTACATATTTCAAAATATTGGATCATGTGACAGAAGATTGTCAACAGTTGATACACAAATGGTAGGAGTGCATAAATCAAGCCCAAGTTCTGAATCCAAATCAGAATCCAAACCAGAATCAGCTGCAGAATCAGAACATACAGATGATTGCAACAGAACCACACACTTATCATCCACAGGAAAACATAGTGATGGGTGGAGGACCAAGAATAGGGCATGATGCGAAATATATTGGAGGACATATTGAACAGTTGATCTGAAAGGTAGCAGAACCTCTTCCATGTTTTAATCCGCAAAAATAGAAAGATACATACAAGTATGCGAGATAGGAGTTGATAAAATTAGACGTGGGAGCATCAACATCATCTGCGCAAGTATATAACATGCCACCAACTTATGATTCATCCATTCAAAAGAATATAGAGGGAAATGTAAGCACATTAAAGAATTTTTTGGAAAGTTTCTTAGAGTTAATGAAAGATGAATTTGCCTTGAATAAACTATGCAGTATAGTCGATCAAGGTGCACTAGAAGTTCCTATCACACAAAAAACATTGAATCAGTTACAACGCAGAAAGAGGACAAACAACGAGTTCAGAATCAATGCACATAATGGGGAATATGAGATGAGTAACATTCTTTTAGATTTAGGTTCTGATGTTAATGTACTTCCAAGAAACAACATGGGAAACTATGGTTAAGCCCAAGATGGTATGGGATCTGATTCAATTAATACTTGCAAATCAACATAAGATCATCTCAATCAGAAGGATGACGTGTGTCGAAGTTAACATAGATGGAGTGTGCAGTGTTGGAGATTTCGAGGTCATCGAGATAAAAGGTGACAATAAACCTTATCTCACGCTATTAGGACTTGACTGGGCATACGACAACCAGGAAATCATTGACCTTAAGAAAAGACAAATGATTTTTGAAGTTGGATATTTGAAGGTTACAACACCATTAGACCCTAGAGAAGGATAGAGTTATGTAGAGCTAGCAAGAGGAGGGTTTGAGTTAGGAGGATTGGAAAATGTGTATAAGTTGACCTCAAGGATGGAATATTATGTTGATCCCACTAAGGATGGTGAGATAAGTTTGCACATTTTTATCTCTTATGCATCATATTCTGATGAAGCACTAGAACATTGGAAACAATGGTTGAATGAAGTATCCACAAGGAGATGCGCACATATTACCTGGTCTCTGCGCTAGATTGGATCAGAGGTATGTGATCCCCCTAAGTATAGTGGACTAACCAATCTTAACACATTTATGAAAGAGTTTGAGTTGCAGATATGCGAGCAACATAGGTTTTTGGTCCTAGATGTAGGAATAAAGGCAACTCCAACTAGATGGTGGGGTGCGCACAAAGACCAAATAGAGAATTGGAAACAATGCAGAAGGCTATTACACGCAATATTTGGAACAAAGGTACAATTTACTGCACATAAGTATACTAGCCTAACCAACCCAACAATGCATGTTGATCAATGTGTTGCGACATGGAAGAAAGTACCTAAGCCATAATGGGTACACTACTTTATACATATGTTGGACACTGTCCCAAAAAATTGGTACACAGAATTAGAAGTGCGTATAGGTACAACGAACTAGGATGAATTGGTCTAAAACTTTAAAGTCACCTTTAGTTTTGAAGATGAGGTACCTTATAGTTGATACAAAATTACAATTCATTAAGAGTGCAATCTTCATATTGGATGAACCAATCCCAGGGTGGACTGCACAAAGGTGACCCATGACAGTATTAGAGGCATTGGAATGTTACCATGTCGTTTGAGAAGAACGAGAGGAGGACGATCCATGAAAACTGCAGATACTAGAGTCAGAAGGAAATCACACAATTAAAGGACCCGAATTGGACTCGATAGATTGCACACAACCACTAAAGATGCACAAAGTAAAAATTGGCACATAAGAGAATCCAAAATTTTCACATATTAGGGATTACTGGAACGAAGAGACAATTGAAAATGTCGTAGAACTATTACCCAAATATCAACACTTATTCCCACAAAGTTTTCAAAAATGAAAGGTATTGAAGGTGAATTAGGAGAGATGAAAATCCCACTAAAACGTGAGTCTAAGTAAGTAGCGACCATATAGGTTGAACCCCATCTATAAATACAAGGAGTGGACAAAAAAACTATTGCTTCAATTGTGATTTTGATCATCCAACATTATGTGCCCATGTCTCTCGTGGTAGCTCCTATATTTATTGTACTTCTTGTGGGATGTATCATTGGGAACTTTCCTGAAGATATGCAAGTAGCTTCCAATAGCCCATGCAAATAGGTAACCTCTTCTTGTATTGCTGACTGTCCCTTCATCACTTGGGACACATCATATGTAAACACGGTATATTGATTGACCCTGCAAATATTGTGGTTATTGTTGATTTTCCACCACCGACATCAGTGTGATAGTTGCGCGCAACATTGGGTCATATAGGGTATTATTAGAAGTTCATCAAATGGTATGCGTAGATTACTTCTCCAATTGAGAAACATTTAAAGAAGGAAGCTAAGTTGCAATGGAATGAGGGGTGTCAACATGGGATTGATACCTTGAAGCAGAAGATGGTTACAACACCAATCCTAGTATTCCCAGACTGGAAGAAGGAGTTCCACGTGCATGTTGATGCATCCTCGATTGACTTAGGTGTTGTTTTGGCTCATCCGGGAGATGGTGACTTGGATCACCCCATTTATTTTGTGGGCAGGAAACTATAAACTGCAGGAAAAAATTACGACACAACTGAGTGAGAAGGATTAGCGATGGCTTATGTGTGGGAGAAGTTCCACCACTACTTACTTGGGTTGTATTTCAAAATGTATATTGATCACTCTGCACTGAGGTACCTGGTCAACAAGATAGTGTTTGGGGGGAATATTTGCAGATAGTTATTATTATTCCAAGAATACGATTTCGAAGTAGTTGTGAAGCCAGGGAAACTGAATATAGGACCATATCACTTATCACGCATATTGACAGGAGAAGAAGCTGGAAACGTCGATGAAAACCTGCTTGACGAAAATTTGTTTGCAATTGAAATGGCTGATGATTACTTTTCTGACATTGCACAATTTTTGAGTACATGAACAACTCCCCCAGGTTTAACAGTCGTGCAAAAGAAGCAACTTGTCATGAAAGAAGTAGATTACAAACTCATTGAAGGGAACTTGTATAAATTGGGTGCATACAAAACTCTGTGACGATTTGTTTTGGAACATGAACGACCCATGATTTTTTCAGAAGCTCATGAAGGTGTATCCGGAGGTCACTATGTAGGTAAAGAAACAACACAAAATATCCTACGTGCATGTTTATGGTGGCCTACCATACATAAGGATTCTAAGGAATTTTGTAACACTTGTGATGTATGTTAGAGGGTTGTAAAACCATCACGGAGGGATGAGATGCCACTAGTACCACAAGTCACATTACATGATTTTGATAAATGGGTGATAGATTTTGTTGGGCCTATTAACCCACCAGCTAGATGACCAGGTGCAAGGTACATAATTACCGTGACATAATATTTGACCAGATGGGATGAAGCATAACCTGTGAAGGATTGCAACGCAAATACTGCTGTGTGGTTTTTGTTTGAGAATGTGGTCACGAGGTTTGGATGTCCGCACATACTTGTGAGTGACCATGGAACTCATTTTTAGAATCAGACGATTACAACATTGACAAAGGAGTTCTAGATCCATCATCAGAAGAGAACTCCGTATCACCCTAAGGAAAATGGTGCGGTATAAACTTTCAACAAAATATTGGAGAAAGCTTTGACAAAGATTTGCAATGTGAACCATGATAATTGGGACTTAAGGATCCCTGCAATATTATGGGCTTATAGAACAACATGTAAGAAACTGACAGATCAGACACTTTTTAGACTAGTATATGGACAGGCAGCAGTCATGCCGATGGATTTCCTTGTCCCAAGCCTGCGCATTGCCACAATGACCAAACTGACTGAATCTAGCGTAGTGGAACAAATATTATCTGCACTTATGGAATTAGAAGAAGACCGTTTTTTTGCAGGTTTTCACCAACAAGTCTAGAAAGCGCGCGAAAAGGATTGGTATGACAGACACAGTAAGTAAAAGACATTTCGGATAGGTGATTTAGTGCTACTCTACGATAGAAAATACTTAAAGTTTCCAGGAAAATTTCAGATGCATTGGTTGGACCCTTACGACATGTCACAGATGCAAGAGTTGTCCAATTGGAAAGATTGAATGGAGAAATTGTAGATGGACTGGTTAATGTGAGTTAACTGAAACTATAAAGGGACAGTTGTCCCCCTGCGTAGTAATCCAGGTCTATTGAATTTGTACCATATTGTATTATAGTAGTTTAGAAGAGAAAGTATAGAACGAAGGAAAAAATGAAGTGTCAGGATGAAGATGTTGATTAATAGTTAATTTGTCGCAGTAGAAGTAGAGTTCTAGTTGGATAGTTGCATAGTTGCGAAAATATCTTGGTAATGATCTATAATTAAAGCATGATAAGATGGGAAATTAATGAAGATAATGGATGGAGTTCTCTGGACCCCAAATCCCTGATCGATCACCAAACAAAGTTCATTGTATTTGAAGAGTAAGGAGAATTGAGAGCAGAGTGTCGAGCCGATTACACAGAGCCGAGTGGATTACATAGAGTTTCACTGCTAGCAGAATAAACTGTGAGAGTTTTGTCACTAGCAGTAACCAATGACGTCGAAGACTAGACAAGCGACAATCCCAGAGAAAAAGAAAGCCACAAATTCTTCCATTTCGGTGTTCCTGGAAACACCATGTGCATTGAAATTAGAGACAAACACAACCCAATTCCCCAAAGAATACATTCCATCGAGAAAGGATACTGCAAAGCCAATAAATCTATCAAAGGACCCTAAGTACCCATCTATAGAGATAGTAATTCCAGAAGGAGTCGAGGCGGAAGAGGAGTTGACTAGATATGTCTATGGTTTGAGGTGTAGCGATCACGAAATCATTGATGCCACAAAGTTTCCGCATCTGGTAACACTAAGGTACCTCTACAGGATAAATGATGTGGAGTCTGGGTCAGTCGTAGTCGAGTAGTAGGAGTGGGATCTAGGACTCCAAAGAGCAGGTATTTTAAATTTGTTCGAAATTCCACATTTTGGTCGTAGTCTTGAAATTAACATTTGCATCAAGTTACTCTTAAGCTGTGCACATGGAGGTTTTATGTGGTTAGATAAACCATTAGCAATAGACGTCGATTTAATTTCACGTATTACTGGGTTTCCCACGGTCGGGTTGGACCCTGGGCCATTATTTGAGAAAGATCAGGATTTTTCTGTGCAAATGAAACAAAAGTATGGTACCCAATGAGCAGGGCACGATTTGGCCATTGCTGACATTAATAATGCACCTGTGAATTTTGTGACACAGGCCATTGCCTGTAAATTGATGTGAAAATTCCGCAAAGATCAAGTTCCAACTGGTGTAATAGTTGTCGCAAAGAAATGTGTGGAAGGTATACAGATTGCTTGGGCCCCATTTCTACTTAATCAGTTTTTACAGGACTACCAAGAGTCATAGGATAATGGGAACGAATTCCATTATGCCTGGTTATTAATACTCATAACACTAGTAGCTTGGAAAGAACCAAAAGACAACCAGTCCCTAACAATGACAAACAAACCTCATCTGGCTGCATGGTACACTAACTTATGGCATACTTCAAACAAAAGGTGACATAATGATAGTAATATCAATTTTTATATCTACAAGGATATAATTCGACAAAATATACAGGATAATCCCTGGGTGACACCATAGCTTGTACAAGCCTATGGCCCAGTTGCACATTTCTGGGCAGGGCTGCATCATATATATGTGCAGGCAAAAAGAGATCCAAATTGAAAGTGGTTAACTATCCGTTACAGAATGACAGAGGAAGAGATGGGAGAAATTATGTTGGATTGGCTCGCAAAGTGGAAAGTTCCCATTACAGAAGCTGAACAACAGGAAGAGGTCAAAGGAGAACAATCAAACCAGGAATGAAGAGAAAATTGATGATGAAAATGGGAATGATGATTACTACAAGGATGGCGACAATGGAGAGACAGACGAGCCAACATCGCGTACATGTACTTAGAGAAAATATGGGGCATCATCCAGTACTGCACGAAAGAAGAAAAAAACACCGTACCCAACAGTTACTGTACAAATATTGTTGAAGGATGACTTCGAAAAAATAAGTGATCAGGTTAGAGAGGTTACAAAGGAAGCAATCCAAAAAGTGACGCAGGGACAATCAGAAATACAATAACATGTTACCTATCTGTGCGAGTTATTGGAAGCTACTCATATATCTTCAGGACAACGCCCAACGATAGGTCCCACAAGAAGTATAATAAATCTAGTAGTTGCCATGAGAGACATGGGCGCAAAATGCAGGACGATCAAGATCACAACTGAATCAATAGTTTTTCCTACTATGGAATTACAAGTTCAGGTGCCATCACCAAGTTGCATTGACTTAGTTTTATCGAAGTTATCACATGATGAGCTCATAACAATCCAAGAAAGTATCACTCAGGAGATCACATACAGCGCAGACTTGATGGCAACAAAGCTGGAGGTAGCTACACAAGAAAATGTTGCAGCAGAGGCCAAATGAAGTGATTTAGCGATGGAACAAGATTTGGTATGGGAGGAAGTAGAGATGTTGAAACAAGCCTTGAAAAAGGTTTAAAGTGAAGTAGTGGAGGAACCTATAGTATTAGAGACAACGCAAAAAGAGCAAGTGGACAAAATTTCAAAAGTTGTTAAAGGATACCATGCTAAGATCATGGAATTAGAAGCATGCACCATGCCTGGGACGTCACCAGAAGAGAAATCACAGAGGGAATAAACCACACATAAGGAAGTAGAGCATATTAAAGAATTAGAAACAAAATGTGCTAACTATTGTGAAGAAACTACACAGTTATGGATGCACCTAATGGAAGACACCAAACTACAAACTTTGGAAACTCATATACAACCCCTTCAAGATAAAGTATTGAAGCTAGCAACAACACACTCTTCACTCTGCCACCGAATGTAAAAGATGAAAGACATGATGGAGTGTCGACAATGCAATAGTGAGCTCAATCAACTTCAGGAAAAGAAACATGCACAAAAAGATAAAATTGTGCCGCTACAAGACACTTCTTACAAGGCGATGGAGGAATTAGAAACAATACAAGAGGCGGTCAAACATATAGAAAAGGAGAGTCAAGAGAAACTCAACTCACCAGTTACAACACAGATTGTGAATGTCATTTTAGATCAAGAAACACATGTGGATGACAATATTACAACATCTAAGACTATTTTTGATAGCTTGTTCGCCAAAGTTCAACATGCACAACTACAGCCCTGAGTGGCTTAGAATGAGCCACATGTGAGTGTTGGGGGCATGTTGGAGTAGGACAGTTTTGGGACAATTCTTGAAGAATGCGTTGCAACTCAATTGCACAGGATACATGAAAAAGGGATAGAAAGCACGCACAAAGCGAAAGGTAGTTAGAAAAAGGACCCAGATACGCATTTTGAGGAGTAATATTGTAAGTCTTTAAGGAATTTTGGGGGTTTGGGGATATTTTTTAACAGGCTAAGCTCTAATGAAATTGTATAAATATGTAAAAGGGTGGGATAGTTAAATAAGGGACAACGTGTGGTGTGTCGTGTGTAAAGTCATTGTCTATTTTTCAGACTATGTTTGGATACTCTGCAGTTGTAAACAGTTATATCTGAGGTATGCAAAATCAATAGGTGCGCACTACAACAAATTAATAGGAAAGTAGTATGATGAATTGTAGTTGCAGGAATTTTGTATAGCACAGTGTGCATATGTAGTGAAGACTTAAATGAATAATATTAATAGAGGCCACCCATTGTGGACGTAGCCCAATTTAGGGTGAACCATGTTAAAACATGGTTTCCTTGTGTGTGTGTGTGTTTCTAATATATCAAGCATGGCGTGTTTATTATGATTATTGTTCTGTTTACTGAATATGATGATGAATATGATGCATAACAATTTCATCCAGGTGGATATTGGTGGCCACCCACCTATTCCAACTGGTTCCTCATGTCCATTTTTTGTTCAACACGTTCTTCTGTACTGCTTTGTAATTGTGGGTTCTACACATATGGGGCTGTTTGAAGCCCCACACATCCTCCAGGTGTATACGGGTGGCCTCTTGCCTAATTCAACTGGCTTATTTTGTATGTGTTCATGCCAACACATTTTGTTGTACTTTCGGGGTTGTTTTGGGGCCCTAAACGTTGTTTTTTTGGCTTTCCATAGTCAAATTGTAGACGGAGTCAGAGTTTGATGGTGGAATGTGTATTTCTCAGAAAGACCTTTCCAACAAACTATCATGCGCCTAAAACGAAGGTCGTATGAAAAGGTTATGGACCTAGGAAGTTGAGGTACCAAATTACACCAACTTACCTATAGGGTCCACATAACTTTTGGCGTTTCACTTTCTAGGGTTAGGTTTTTGGATGTCTAGGGTTTTTGCATTCATGAGCCTCATTTTAATCCATTCTACTTAGATGGATGCACATAGAAGCCACATCTCTTCTCAGAGATAACTACCACCATTCGAGCAAGTTTTCAGTTTTGTAGTTTTACAGTTTCAACCTATTTCATTATTTAATAGAAGATATTGTTCACTAGATATTTGTGTTATTCTCCATATCTCTGTGTTTATTGTATTCAGTATGTTAATCATTTCATTCCGCTCCTAAATTCGGATTAGTGGTATCAGAGCGTTCTGCTCTTCATTTATTTTTCTTCGTGCATGTCTCTGACAAGATCTGAGTACAAAAAGTTGGAACTCGAACCAATCAAGCCATTACCAGGTCGGTCACGTCGAGCCCGACAAAAACTCATGGGGGATGAAAAGAAATATAATGGAGCAGGACATCAAATTAAAATGTTTCTCGAGGAAGCCCTCACGTGACAAAGGAACGAAATGATGGACAACTTCACGCAAATCCTTTGATGACTGCCCACAGAAGAAGCATATTCATTAAGCGGCCATGCAACCCCCTTCAAGGTACATGCAAATTTTGATATTCCATTATTTGAAGGACTGATAGATGTGGATGCTATAGATAAATGGTTGAATCTACTCGAAGGATATTTTTCGTTCCACAATTTTTCCGATAGGGAAAATATCAGTTTTGCACTCCTTAAGGCTGTTCCCCATGTTAAAGACTGGTGGGGCACTTACTCTGAGAAAAGGGTCGTGGAGGAATTCATAATGTTTTTGGTGGCCCCTACATGGTATTTCTTCCAGGACGCCATTAAAGAACAATACTACCATGTTGAAAGCTACGAGGAGTAGTACACCAGATGGACCACCCCACGTCAAGAAAGGGACCAAACCATATCAGATTTCACTAGTATTTTCCATGCCCTATGCACCAAATTGGGTATCAAATACTCTGAGCATCATCTGGTGCTCAAATATCGTGATTGTTTGCATAGATACATTCAAACAGAAATGGAGTTCCTGGATATCGCCTCTTTGGGCACAACTTATAGATACGCTGTCAAGATTGAGCATAAATTTAAGCAGAAACGACGAGAGTTTGGATTTGCAAACCCCTCACAGATGAAGTAGGGCAAAGGCATCCCCAACACACAAAACAGGGGACCAAGTCAATATGGCCACCCTCAGGACAACCATTCCAAGCTGCAACACAAGAAGGGCAATGAGAAGATGAAGAAGGACACGGAAAAATGGTGTGAGTACCATAAAAGTCCTTGGCACAACACCGAAGAATGTCGCTCCAAGCAGTCCCTCATGGCCGAGCTGAAGGCTTCTG
Organism: Picea mariana; assembly: GCA_032191745.1. Taxonomy (NCBI): domain Eukaryota; kingdom Viridiplantae; phylum Streptophyta; class Pinopsida; order Pinales; family Pinaceae; genus Picea; species Picea mariana. The sequence goes on along the minus strand of JASDQU010500736.1, from coordinate 34,132 downwards.
ATTCATATACCGATTATGATTCTGAGTCAAATCTTGAAGGAGGGAAGTAGATTATCGATGCTGAACCCAGTGCCACTGTCGCTACCACCAAAGTCTGGACGAGCAAACCAGAAGAACCAAAGGAAGGGGAACACCTATTTCACTTGCATATGTGGGTCAAGGGGGCTCTGATTCATTTCATTGTTGATAGTGGTAGTAAGAAGAACCTAATTATAGTAGAGGTTGTCAAGAGGCTGGACCTGCCAACGACACTACACCCGCAACCCTACACCATAGGCTTTATTTGCCAAGGAAGAGATCTCCATGTCAGCCAACAATGTCCTCTGCCCTACGACATCAATCCTTTTAAAGATGAGGTACTGTGTGATATTTCTCCCCTTGAAGTTTGTGATGTACTTTTAGGAAAACCATATTTGTGGAAGTGGCATGTTGTGTATGATTCTAGACCCCGTAGTGTTATTATTACTTTGGGTAGACAATTGTACAGGATCCCAGAGGTAGCGTCGCCTACTACTATTTCTTTAATATCTGCTAAGAAATGCAGTAAGGTCATTTCACAGACTGGGAAGTTCATATTCTTTGTGATCCATTCTCATAGTAAGCAGAAGGTTGCCATCACATCCATGGCATCTACACAACGCCTTTCTTTGCAGCAAAAGCAAGTGGATGGGATCATGGAAGAATAAAGAGACATATTCTCCTCAGGGTACAAACACATTGCCAAGTCAAGCATCCAATTGATCTAACCCCCAACTCACCTCTACCTAATGGATCAGTCTATCGGTGCTCACTGATGGAGAATGAAGAAATCAGACGTCAGATCTAAGAGCTTCTTCAAAAGGGGAAAATTAGACCCAACTCCTCCCCTTGCGGAAGCCCGATTGTACTGGTGCAAAAGAAGGATGGGACTTGGCGACTCTGCATTGATTACACATCCTTAAAAAAATTCACAGTCAGGAACTGCTACCCCATTCCCAGGATTGATGGCCTTCTTGACCAACTCAAGGGGGGTAATTTATTTAGAAATATTGACCTAAAGTTTGGCTACCACCAGGTTCCCATCAAACCAAATGATGTATGGAAGACAACCTTCAAGTCTAAATAAGGTCTCTACGAATGGCTAGTCATGCCCTTTGGCTTAAAAAAATCACCAGCCACTTTCATGAGGTTGATGGATGATGTATTGAGACCCTTCATCAACTCCTTTGTGGTGGTATATTTGGATGAAATCCTCATCTTCAACATGACGTGGGAAGAGCACATGCAACATATTCATTAGGCTTTGAGCACTCTGCAACAGCACAAGTTGTATGCCAACTTGGAAAAATTCTCTTTTGGCATGAACATGGTCCAATACTTGGGCTACATTGTTGATGAGCATGGGCTACATGTTTATCTAGCTAAGATTCAAGTCATCCATGACTGGCCAACCCCGACCACACTAACCGAGCCTTGAAGCTTTCTGGGGCTAGCCAACTTCTATCGACGGTTCATGTTGGGATTCTCCCATATTTCATGGGACCTCATCCAGGTGACCAAAGGCGATGGTAGGGCTAAGTTTGTGTGGGGGAAGGAGAAACAATGGGAATTTGATGATCTAAATCATTTCTTATGCTCAGCTCCGGTACTCTCCTTGCCTGATATGCAACAACCATTCAAGATTGAGATTGATGCATCTGACTATGTTGTTGGCACAGTTCTCACTCAGCACGGGAATCAGGTGGCATACCATAGTGAAACACTCTCCGGTACTGTCCGGAAATACCCCACCTATGATGAGGAAATGTATTCCATTGTACAATCATGTCGTCAATGGAAACATTACATTATGGGGAAAGAGACAATCATACACATTGATCACAAGCCTCTGCAGTTCATACAGACACAGGGGAAATTTCAAAACGAACACCATCAGAAGTGTTCCACCTACCTGCAATAGTTTCATCTCAACATCAAGTATAAGACAGGTATCTCCATTCATGTCGTTGACTACCTCAGTTGGCCCCCTGTGGCTGCACTCACCATTGTGCTCCATTCCTATGGACATGAATCCTCTGAGTGGCCCCAACTTTATCAGCAAGATCCGGACTTTGCTACCACATATCATCTCTTGGGTATATGCGCAATTGTCACTAATTTTCACATTCAGGTTGAACTCTTATGCCACCTGGGCCATCTCTGTGTTCCTACAAGCGAGCGTGCAAAGTTGATTTGGGAAGCCCACTACAGTTGGGTGGCATGACATTTTGGCGTAGAGAAAACCATGGTCATTCTTCAGAAACATTTTTATTGGTCAAAAATTCGACACAACGTCAACAAGTATATTATATCTTGAACTTCCTGTGCCATTTCCAAGCTAGCCATCAAGAAACAAGGCTTATATACCCCTCTTCCTATTCCCGAGGAACCTTGGGAATCCATATCAATGGATTGCATGTTTGGCTTGTCGTCCACCAAGAAAGGAAATGATTGCGTGTTTGTGGTCATTGATCGGTTTTCGAATATGGCCATTCTCACAGCCTGTAAGAAGACTATCACAGCGGCAAAGAGTGCCAAGCTCTTCTTCAAGTGTGTGTGGGTCCACTTTGGGATACCATAGACCATCATCTCCGACCGAGAAAACAGGAGGTTCCTCAACACCTTTTGGTCGAGTCTCTGGTCTCTGTTGGAAACCAAGCTCACAAAATCCACTACTTTCCACCCCCAAACCGATGGCCAAACCGAAATCGTCAATCACATGATTGTGCACATCTTGCACATGTACAATTCTAAGCATCTACGTACATGGGACAATAGTCTTCCCTATGTCCAGCACAGTTACAATAGGGCTCTCCATAGTTCCACCGACCATATCCCATTTCAGGTGGGTCTGGGATTCCAACCCTTGGGACCCATTGATTTTTCACTCCCTCTTGCCACCTCATAGACAAACTCTTCCCCTAATCAGTCTACTATCAACAAAGCCACCAGATTCATTTAGTGGATTCAACACATCCACCAACAGGTCCAGGAGATTTTGCAGAAATCCAATGCTAACTACAAGCAACACCATGATCGACACAGGGTACCAGAACAGTTTCAGGTTGGTGACAAAGTTTGGTTACATCTGTAGAAGGAGCGTCTCACCGGGCCCCATCGAAATCTTCTCACATTTCATTATGGGCCTTACACTATCACCAAGGTTGTGGGTAGCAATGCTTTTGAGCTCAACACTCCACCCTTCCTTGGTCTGCATCCAATATTCAATGTGGACCTCCTTCGGCCATATTTTCCACCATTATTGGACACTTTTGAGATCACAGAACAACTGACACCAACATAGCTCAACCTTGAATGCATGTAACAAGCATCCACTGATCATATCATGGACACATAGGTCAGGGGAACTCTCCAACAACAGATCCAAATTTATCGGGTTGTCAAGGCTGGGAAACTCGTACACCAAGGAAAGTGGCTCACCCGGGGCCAAATCCAACATAATTTTCCCCACCTGATGGGGGAACTCAACACAATGGAGACCATTGGTTCCTAAGGGGGAGGATTGATCCAGGTGGATATTGGTGGCCACCCACCTATTCCAACTGGCTCCTCATGTCTGTTGTTTTTCAACATGTTCTTCTGTACTACTTTGTAATTGTGGGTTATACACTTTGGGGGCTATCTTAAGCCCCACACATCCTCCAGGTGGATATAGTTGGCCTCTCGCCTAATCCAACTGGCTTATTTTGTATGTTTTCATGTCGACACATCTTGTTGTACTTCCAAGGATATTTTGGGGCCCTAAACATTTTTGGTTTTGGCTCGTCATAGTCAAACTATAGATGGAGTCAGAGTTTGATGATAGGATGTGTAGTTCTCTAAAAGACCTTTCCAACGAGATATCACGCGTCTAAAATGGAGGTCGTATGCAAAAGTTACGGCCCTAGGAAGTTGAGGTACCAAATTACACCAACTTACGTATAGGGCTCACATAACTTTTGGCGTTTCACCTTCTAGGGTTAGGTTTTTGGATGTCTAGGGTTTTGGTATTCATTAGTAATATAAAAAATCCTTATGGAGCCTCATTGTAATCCATTCCGCTCAGACAGATGCACGTACCATCCACATATCTTCTCAGAGATAACTACCACCATTCGAGGAAGTTTTCAGTTCTGCAGTTTTACAGTTTCAACCTATTTCATTATTTAATAGAATATATTGTTCACTGGATATTTGTGTTATTCTCCATATCTCTGTGTTTATTGTCTTCAGTCTATTAATCAGTCCATTCCGATCCTAAATCCATATCACAATTATATTAATCTTACTGTCGCATAAGGGTTTACATATGGAAATAACACATAGGTGAACACATGCTTCTCCAATTCACTCAACACTACGGAAAATTGGTTCCTGTAGTCCCCATAGACACCTCGGGTGAGACTTCATCTTCTTGCAAGTGACGACGAATGGGATGGTGTTTAATGGTTTTGTTGGTTATTAATAGTTGAACCTTGGGTCTTCCCAATCTACACCAAGTTGAAGTGTGGCTAATACATTGAAAAATTTAATAAACTTTATTGGCGCCCTCAAAGAGGTTTTCACCAGTAGGTTATATACTCTTTGATATATTTACAAAATGAGAATGAGAGAGAGAAAAATAGTGAATAAAAATATGTTGGTGTCGAGCTGCACTAGAATATCTTTGCTTGTTCATTGTTTGTTGGTTCATGGATTTTCTTATCGTTGTATTGTCTACTCATTTCTGTCTTGAGAAATATCCCATTCATGCATTATAACATTTGGCAGCATAGGTGTCATTTTGAATTGTGCATGTGATTCTTCTTAGCCTTCAATGACAATGTTTGAAGTTCTTGAATGATGGCTGGTAGTCAGAATATTTGGCTTAGATGGGGATGGATTGAAAAACTAGAAGCTATGTCGGTAAGTCAATGTTTCTCCCAACGGTTCTACATGTAAGTGTGGTAGCCCCTCAATTTTTGTTTGATAGATAAATGGAGTTGGTTGCAGTAAGTTCTTAGAGAACATTTTCCATTCTTTGAATGAGTGCTGTGCTTTTAACCCCACTATCTTCATCTTCCCCAAAAGTTCTAATTTTTCTATCAAGGATGCTTCCTGTACTACAGTCGATTCTGGGTCAAAATTTTTCTTGGCTTCTTATGTTTTCTCTTTGGTTTAGATGATATTCTTGACATCTTGATCTGTTATGATTTGAGCTTTGTTTGCCTCTTTCAACCATTCCTTTTATTTTTTAGATAGTTCTACCTCGACTACTTTTTCTTTTTTCAGCAGATTGGATATGACTTGTTTGGACTTTACGTCATTGGTGAGTAGTCGAGTTGTTCTCAAGTCGACGATTACAATTTTTTGTGCTTTCAACTTGTTGTAAGTGGTGGAAAAGTATGACAACCAGTTGTTGAGTACTATACTTAATGTGGCTACCTATGAGTTGGCCAATTCTAGTTGGTCATGTACTTCCTTGAAATTTCCAAGTTTCGACTATATAATTGTTTTTTTCTACTGAACCAGTCCAGTCTAATTATTCCTCAATGCCTTGCTGTGTGACTACTTTAGTTGTTTATTTTCTTGTCTTAGGTGCTATATTTCCACCTGATTGTTAGCACATGCGGATATGACTACTTTGACCAAACCTTTTATTGATGATAGAGGGTCGACTCCTTTTGTCGGGTGTTCAATTCCCAACTTCTCTTTGGAAAGAAGAGTGCAGTCATTTAATATTATTTCTCTTTGTCATCAATCGAGCGCCATCCTTGAGCGATCTCTTCCACCTGTTTGTTTCTTCCTTGATGACTTCAACATATAAGTCGAGCATTTGTTCATCTGATGCAACTACTAGGTCGAATATTGTTTCTGCAGGGGGGTCTGTTGACTCGACTGGTTTGAAGGCTATAATGTAATCTCCCTTGGCGTGTTTTCCTTTCTATTAATGATCTTCTTATTTTTGCTTCTTGTTTATGCAAGTTCTTTCTCTTTCTCTAATCCAATATCGTTTCCTTTTCTTGTATCATTGCCCTTGGTCTTTCTTAGTCATCTAACCTGCTTATTTTTTCATTTCGGAGTCTATTCTACTATCATTCTCCCCTTGACCTTGTGTGTTGTCTTTCTCTATTCTCTTGATCTTCTCTAGAGGATCTGACTGGACCTTATGATGGATTTCTTCAGGAGGATTTTTTGGTGGATAACTTTATTTCTTGGGAGACCCTAGTTTGGTATTATCGTCTTTGATTTCTTGATCTTTATGTTGGGTCTTGTCTGCTTCTTTAGTTGTACATGGACTAAATTTTGTACAGTGTGTGCAGACCCCTAAGTGTGCGCAATTATCTCTCCTTCTGTCTATTTTTGTGTGTCTTCCATCGTGGTAGGGTCGGGTTCGCCAAACTGACTCTCTTTGCTAGGCCCTGATTTTGGTTGTGCTAAGTCGATTGGATCTGACCTATCTAATGGGGTCGACTTGCCTATTGTGTTCCTTGTTGTATTTCCATTCTACATATTCTGGTCGACCTCGTCTGACTTTGAGTGTGAGGAAATTTCTTCATTGGTGTGATTGGAGGGGGGATCAAAATTAGTTCTCGCAGATGATACTTTTTATTTCCCTACCCTTGATTTTTTCTCTTGTTTTACTGCACTTGTTTCCTCAATAATTGGAGTTGCCTTGGGTGGTGGTGACTCTCTTGTCAGGTCGAATTTGCTTGTGTGTTACTTCTTTGGAATAATTTTCTTACTCGAGTTGGCTCAAATGATTTTCAACTGACGTGTTTCAACTGGATTCAACTGACATGTGATTTGTTCTTGTTGATCCAAAATTCTCTATTTCTTCTGCTTTCTCATTTAGATCTGTGTTTCCAGGGCTTCCTTGGTTTTTCTTTCTTCGACCTTCTTTGCATCTACTACTGCCATTAGTTATTGGAATTGAGGCCCTCGACTTCAAAATATTTCATGTGACAACATGATCTTTTCGAGTCTTCTTTTCTTTCCTTCAACTCTTTTCCTCTAGTTTATTGGTGAAGAAGGATATTTTCTTGACTATCAATGGGTCATTGAATTCCAACGCAATATTTGACTGGAATGTTTCCTTTCATATGATATTTATGTCTTTTGGATTTGTGTCAAAGTTGACAACCTATTTAACCTTAGTTTCTTTTTCTTCTTGTTTTCTTTTGGGCGGGGTATGCTTTGCTAGGGAACTTGCTTCCATGTCCAAATTTTGAACAAATGGGATGGTATATAAAGCTGCTTCCCTTTCTTCTTCATGTTCTCCATCAATCAAAGGATTCAAGATAATTGATTTGTCACTTAATACATTTTTTGGGGTCCACGTTTGAAACCCCAATTGTCTATCGAGCTACTGAAATATTTGGAGCTTCATTGGTTGATATTCTAGCTCTTCTAGCGCTGGCCCTCCACTAACTCTACACCAAAACTTGGTGTATTCAAGGCTTAGTTGAATGTGGGAACTTGGTGGTAAGGCCCAATGAACCCTTTGTTCCACTCTCGATTTGTGGGAGACATTATTTATATGATTCAATCAAAATTTAAACATCACCTCAGTTGGGTGAGACTCTAATGATCCAACTATTCCTGGTGCAAAAGTAGTGTAGGTGTTCATAGTCAGGGTCTGCTTTAGAATAAATGTAGGTTCCTCAACTGGGAAAACTTGGCTCATTTCAATCCAGATTAAAAGCGATGGAAATTTGATGGTCCAACCATTCTCTTGGCATCCCTTGCAATTTATTTTTATCAAAATGTCTAAGTGTTCTGCTCAGTCAAACTGGTCCCCCGATTCTAGCATTTGATGAATTGGCTCCAACATTGTGAGATTTACATTTGATGCTTGACAAACAACTGTGAAGCATATATAAATTATTATGCATGTCCATTTGGCCTGAAGGTTTGTTAATCTGTTAATCAACATCCCTTTTGATTTCTTGGCTAACGTCCGCCTTGTGAGGACTTGAATCTAGTTGTTTGAGTTTAGGGTTTTGGGTACATGTGTACCCCCATGTGGTATTCCAGTAATTCTATGGATCAATCCTCCAGTGATGTTGATTGGGTAATTCAACCTAATTTTTCCATTATGGTACCGACTAATTAGGAATTTCACGACTTCTTCCTTCCAACCATTGAACTCTACAATTTGCAGCGCACCCACAAAATGTTGGATCCCTGCTTGCTCAAGGAATTTTGTTTCCTCTTTCCATATGCTGGATTCCATTTCCCAGGAAGTAAAGTTTTATTAGTGCCTTGACTAGTCGATTTCTTCCATTCACGCCGCGTGAATGTTTTGCATACGTGCTTCTAACTCTGTCGTACCCACTTTGTCAAGTTTTTCTTTTGTTCTTGGCTCCACTGAGGATTCTGCTACTCGTCCTCTCATCCTTGGAATGTCTGGGATTTCTTGTTGGTCAGATAACTGTTTCTAAATCTCTAGAGTTGGATGTGTGGCTTCGGTTTCGATGCTTTGAGTGCTTGGGTGCTCTGGTGTAAACAACATTGAGGTGAAGTCGTATGCCTTGTCCAAATTTATAGGTGGGAGATGGAGTGGGGAAATTAATTCGTCCAATGGTGTCATTAATTCACATGTCTCGGTCATAATGTCATGTTTAATTGCATGTTCGTGTGAGGGTACTTCTGCGTCAATGGCGGCATGACAGTTGAATTTGTCCCATCGAGCATTAATGGTATTAACATACTCCCATGGATCGACCATGTCGACTATGCTGATTTTAGTTTCTCGGAGGGTATGCTCGACTTAGTCGATATTTGATTGTACAACTTGGTTGGGTTAGTTCTCCTAGTTAGTTAAGGACCTCCAGTCAAAGCGTTCGACCATGTCGGTCTCTGCTTTCTTGCCAATTCAATTAATGCTCAACCTTTTGAAGACATGCTTGCGTTGTTGAGGATGTTCTTGTTTTCTTGAAGTATTGTTTGCACACTTGCTTGCTTGATATTTTTCCTTCTCGCTTGATCCTCAAAATTCACACTTATTGGATTGATGAGTTTTTTGTTAGACTAGTACGCTTGTTTAAGTACTGGTGCAAATATTGTCTAGGTATTGAACTTGCTCTTTATTTTTGTGTTTCATCTCTGATTATTGACCAGGGATTCTGTTCTCTTCTTATCTTCGTGTATTTTGGTGTGACTGGATCGTTGATAGTGTGAGACATTCATAAAACTTATAGTTGTTGATTACTTTTTTGTACATAATTATGGTAGCTGACTTGTTTATTGCTTTCTTAATTTTTGTTTCTTGATTTTTCTGTCCTTAATCTTGCTTTTAATTTTATTTCTTTGTCTTATTTTTTTCTCTTTATTTTATTTTTCCTTTTTCTCTATTTGTTCTTTTATTCTCACTTTCAACTTAGGTCACCCCGAGGGGTTTTCAACCAAGTCGATTTCTACTAGTGCTCTTGAAGAGGTTTTCATTAGCAGGACTTGAGACTGCTATGTATGAAATTTTTTAAGCGAGCCCCATTGACTAGTTTCTGGAAGGGGTTCCCTTGTAATGTTTTTAAATGTACTTCTCTTGATGGTTGGATGTACTTGACCACATACAGAACAAACCATGTAGTTTCTAGCTTCCTAGGATTACCTTTTACCAGAATGTCATATAAAAGTACCAAATATCCATCGTTGATATCCTTATTTCCGAGATGTCGATCGTGCCAAGTTTTTTGCCAATTCTTTTGGATCTCCTGATGTTTCTCCACCAAAATCCTTTCTTCTTCTAGTTGATTTCATTGATAGAAGTGTTGTCTTATGTTAAGCACATGGTCGAATTCTAGGATGAAGGCTATCCAATATAAGTTAGCACAAAAGTGTAATGGGATTAATGCTTCTTGACCATAGGCTAACTTGAAGGGCCTATGACTAGTCGAACTTTTATACACTGTTTTATAGGCCCGCAGTATTACTAGAACTTTATCATCCCAATCATCTCTGTCAAGTCCACATATTTTCATTAAGACCTTGTGTAATGTCTTGTTGAATGGATCGACATATCCATTGGCTTGTGGATGATACACAATCATATTTCTGTGAACAATCAAGAACTTGATAAATACTTCAATTGTATTGTTGATAAATTGGGTTCCTTGATCAATTATTATTTCCAAAGGGAAGCCAAATTTGGTTATTATGTTTTTGTAGATGAATTTTACAATTGTTTCCTTTGTGCAATTCTCGACTGGTCACCAATTTTGTTATCAGACTAATCAGTAAGTGCGGACACAAACAGATCTCCCTAACTTCCATAGGAAAATAGAACAAAACATAACATAATACACACTTCTCCTTAAACTTCATTATCATATGAACTAGTTTAGTGAGGTATGAGTGACATACCTTTTAAACGACGCTCGATCCTTGCTAGTGTTGTCCTTGTAGCTCCTTCCTTGGGTTTTCAGAATAGTAATCCGGTCTAAGAATCACAAACCAACAAAGAAGGAAAACAAAGATATATGTATTCTAATGAAGTCTATGTATATGATCAAGGAATTATACAATAGAAGATGAGATGCTATTATAGGGAAGAAATGTATTACTATATCAAATCAAATGGAAAGTGGAGAATACAACCCATGACTTGATGTTTCAAGGTCCCCTTTCGATGGCTCTTTGCTTCAACACACACACCTTTGCTCCATTGCCTTGAATGAAGAAGATCCACAATCTGACTTGAAGAACTAAAGCAAATCTCTCAAGCATAATATGAAGTGGAACTCTCTATACAAATCTTAGCCTATTCAACCTTAGCCTTTTCCATGAGAGATCGCTCTTTATATAGTGTGAAAGAGAGATGGATGAGGAGATTAAGATGATCCCAATAAAATAGAGAAGTGAGTAAGATTCAAACCGATTGGAGGTCACCTCATCTTCTAGAAGATTCCCTTCTAGAACATTCATGAAATTTGACTTTTCCTTTGCTTTAAGCATCGTCACACCCTATGCACAAGTAACATGCGATGACGTTGCAGTCCAGGTTTATGGTAGAGTGTGATGATCAAGCATTGTTGCACCCTATGTATATAGCAGAGTGCGACGAACTTCCTTGATATGGTTTTTGAAAGAGGAAAGCAAATCACTTTCCTCATGGCGAAAGTCGCTCTTAATATTTTTAGGGAACATGACCACATGTTGTCAGTTGATCATTGAGGTGGCCAAAATAATGTGTAATAATGATACAAAGTCATATTTCTGTGAACGATCAAGAACTTCTTGATAAATACTTCAATTGTATTGTTGATAAAGTGGGTTCCTTGATCAATTATTATTTCCAAAGGGAAGCCAAATTTGGTTACTATGTTTTTGTAGATGAATTTTGCAGTTGTTTCCTTTGTGCAATTCTTGATTGGTTCTGCCTCTGCCCATTTGGTTAAGTATTCGACGATTGTAATGATATATTTTTCGTCATATCTTTTTTCTCTTCTTGGGAATGGGTCAAAAAATTCAATAGCTTGAATTTCAAATGGTAAACTGAGGTTTACTTAATGTAAGGGAATTTCATTTTTCCATAGTGGTTGGATTATCCTCAAACACTTATCACATTTCTTTATTTGTTCTCGATAGCATTTTTGTATAGTCGACCATCATAGACCAGCTTGAAGTATTTTCCTGGATGTCGTGTCATCTTGAAAGTGACCTCTCACTAGGCATGTGTGTGCTTCATTAATTATGTCCTCATGTTCATACTCTAATGCACATCTTCAAAAAATATTATCAAGTCCTCGCTTGTATAGGTATCCATTCACGAGGGTGAATGGCACATATTTCATTTATAGTATCTTCCATTTTTTAGTCGGGAGATCTTCAAGTGCCTTCCTTTCTTCTAGAAAATTTGCAATTTCTTCTAGTTCTTTGGGAGATGCCTCAACCCTGAATAAATTCACATCCTATAAGTCATCATATATTCCAGTCGAGTCTTCTCCTATCTCAAGTTGGGATACATGATTTGGATCAACATTGTTCTTTCCTGGTCAGACTGCTACTCCAAATTCGAATTCTTGAAAGAGTAGTAACCATCCACAAAATTTTCGATTATAAACCGATTTGTTTACTAGATATTTCAGCGCCTAATGGTCTATGAAAAATATGAAGGGATTTTCTAATACATAGTGTCATAATTTTTGCAAGGAAAAAAACATTTCTAGAGCTTCACGCTCCATCGTCGAGTGGTTTCTTTCTTCTTTACTGAATTTCCGACTGGCATATACATTCGGGTGGTCGACCATGTCGTCATATGGTTGGGATAAGACTAATCCAACAATGAAATTGGGTGCATCCACATGAAAATGGAATTTCCTTGACCAATTTTCTTTTTATTATCTCAAAATATTTGTCACATTCTTGGCTCCAATGGAACTCAACTTATTTCTTTAATATCTCGTGAATTGGAAAAGTGATGTCGGAGTATTGATGTATGAACTTTCTGTAATATCTGGTGTGTCCAAGAAATATTTTTATTTGTTTCTGGTTAACTGGTGGTTTCTAGTCGAGGATGACTTTTATATTGGACATATTGACTTTAATTCCATCCTTGGATACGATATGGCCCAACAATATGCCTATAGGTGTGGAAAAGATGCATTTTTATATGTTTAGGGACAAGTGAATTTGCCTGCATCTTTCTAGCATCATTCTTAACCATTGGATTTGGTATTTTAGTAGGTTGTAGATGGTACAATCATCAAAGTACACAACCATTTTTTCTAAATATATTCTTGGAATTCCATTACCACTATCATAAAGAAGACCGCTGAGGCGTTTTTGAGGTTGAATGACATTACTATGTATGCAAATGATCCAAAATCGTATGCAAGTGTAGTTTTTTCCTAATATTTTTTTTTATAGGTACCTAATTGTATTTGGAGAATTCATTAGTGAAGGAATAACATTCATTTCCCACGACTTCATTGATGATTGCGTCAACGAATGGCGTCGGGAATGGATCAGTTACTATGAGTTTGTTTAGTCCTAGGAAGTCAACACATATTCTTAGTTTCTTTGGGTCGTGATTCTTGTATTACATGACCATCAGACTTTCCCATTCCAACTTGTCAATTGGATATGTAATTCCAACAACTAACATTGCTTTGATTTACTTTTGGACAATGAGATTGTATTTATGTGCCAACTTATATGGTCATTTTTTGATAGGTTTGGCCCTAGGGATGAGGTTGATTTTCATCTCACCCAACTCTTGTACCAATCCTTTCATATCTTTGTAGTTGCGTGCAAAGACATCCTGGTATTCTTTCAATAGGTTAACTATTTCCATGGTTTTCTTATCGGACCAATGGTCACCAATTCTGACCATTTTTGGTGAATCATCTATTGAGATGTCGAACTCTTTGGTCTTAGTTTATGCATCCATCCATTCAAGCGATTTTGACTCATCAAATTGGATTTCTCCTTCCATGACTTTATTATAGGTTGATGGGAAGTCAAGATTTTATGTATCTTCTTTTTATTTTTTCTCTTCCTTGGTCACGAAGTAGGCCATTTTTACATAGTTTTGTACTCATGGATGGTTTTTCTTCCATTGAAAACTATGCCCTGGAAAACTTATGTATTCCATATATATTCGACGATATATGGCATTGTCTGGACTGTGTGTCGATACTAAGTTACAAGTCAAAGTTGATCCCACGTTGACTTTATCTTTTCCTTTTATCTAAATCTCCTCTGGACTTGATTTTTCCAAAAAAAAAAATGATTTCTCTTGCTGCCTCTTGTAGTAGTGATTTTCCAGGTCTGAATTCAAAGTCGTTAAGGAATTTTTTTTTGATTTCGTTCTAGTCGAATGTGTGTCATAATCCAATGTGTTTGGGAACATATGTGGCCACACTCTTTCGTCTCAGTATCCTTCTTTCCTCCATTATTTCTCACATTGTTGATGTGATTGTCTGGTTTGAACCTAGGTTTAAAATTCAGGATGTCAAGATTTGTTGATAGTTTTTTCCCACTAAATCTTTCCAAAAAATATAAGGTGGAAGTATTCCACATTTGAAATCGAGGTGCATGTGTTTCCCACCATAGGGATTCTTGGCTTGTGAAGGATTCGACTAGACTTTGAACTCTTCCTTATTTTCCAACTAAATTGGAAACCTCGTCGAAATGCATCGAAGAAGAGTTCCTTTCGTTAAACCATAGGGGTTTCCTTGTCTGTGAATGAGTCAGTATTAGTGTTGGTGTTTTCTTTAACTTTCTTTCGACCATGATAGGTATTGCTTGTACCGAGAAACATGATTTGGATCACCTTGTTGGTATCACTACTATTAACCAACACTCTTTGGCTTGTGCTTTATAATTTTCCATTTGGAAATTGTATAGCTCCATATCTGAGTTTTGACCTATTGACAATGGAGGTTTGACTAATATTTCTCCTTCACTGTTGGGCTTGATAGTATCCTAATGAGGTCATTTCCTGCTTCCAAAAAATTCCCTCCCCTTTTCTATTTTCCTGGATTCGTTTCTCCCTTTCTTTGCCCCCTTCTACACTTACCCGTTTTTTCCCTCTTACTATCCCTTTCTAGTTCTAACGCTTATTCGCATTTTAGATAGCGGGTTCCCGGGTTGGAGGACTTACATTTTCTCACCTCCATCTACAACTTCACTTCATGAGTCTGACTGACCTCCTTGTTGTTCCATACTTAATAGATTTTACGATCGCTGGTTCCCGGGTTGACGAGATCGAGCTTTCATGTTCCTGTGTTTTGTGATAGACATATTGCACCAAAGAGTTACACGATCTACATTTTGACCCCCAGACTCCCCAAATTGCCTAAGTGTCATTTTTCCTACATGAATCCATCCGACTGCCACGTCGTACCTCACTTAGCCAATTTCACATCTCATACCATTGTGGGTTCTTGGGTTTGCGGGTTCACGGGTTCACAAAAAATCTCAAGTCACTTATTTCCCCCGCCCATCCCTGCCACCCTCACGCCTTTCCAAATGCACATTTACTATGATTTTAATGCTAATAACTTACCATACAAGTTCGAAGGGATGGTCATTAATAAGCGAAAGGCTTGAGGAGACCTCATATTAAAGCGCATTGAAAAGGATTTACAGAGGATTATGTTATCTCCCACCAATGTTCATTCCTAACATAATTTGGAGCAAAGGAACCTTCTCGTTAACTTATGGCAGCAAGTCGACAATAGTTCTTTGGAGATACACTGAATATTTTTGGACACGAGGATCATGGTTTTCATTGGTCCAAGGCATATTTCTATTATTCATCCCCTTCTGCCTAGAAGGAAATAATATGGACGTCTGGAATTGCGCACATAGGGTGTGTCCTAGAAGTTTTTTATTGTAAGGATTTGGTCACCTAGTGCGCTGAGAGATACATTCCAAGTCATCGGATCAAACAGTTGCGGGACCATTCCCCTGTCTCTCTGTCACCTCGAGTTTTCTATAAGATGTTGAGGTTCCCCGAGTCAATGCTCACCTTCAAAGGTGAAGATTGTAGGGAGTTCTTAAGAAAGCATGACAATGGACTTGACCTCTTACCTGAATTCCTAGTAAACCCAGTGACCTTCCTCGAGGACATCACAAGATTTCAAGTTGACGAATTTAAAAATCCCTTCTGGGAAATTGCATGGCTTTTTATGAGGATAAAAGGACAGGAAACCACGACCAACATCTCCCAGATGATTCTTTACATTCTTTGTTTTACGGTCAAGGAACATGCCATCTTCGATTGGGGTAAGTTGGTTTTCATTGAAATCTCTTCCCAATTGGCGCAATACAAGAAGGATAAGAAATTTTTCATGTCATCTTATTTGGTCTTTGCGATAATGCATTTCTGTCAGTTCTCGATATTATTTGTCTGCAAGAAGGTAAACTATGAGTTCGACCCTGTAACCTTCTAGTATCAATAATTGTGGAGGCACAAGGCCTCCCAACATTTTTATGAAGTCTTTAATGATTTTCTCTCACTTTTTAAAGAATTGTTGTTTGGAAAAAACACTCCTCGGATGTTTGACTAGGCAAGTAAGTTCCTGGATAGGAAGGGGACACTAGAACAAATGGAAAATTATAACGTCATAAGGATTTTTGGATCCAAAGAAAATTCTTCCTTCCTTCCATGTCACATATCTGATAGAATGTTTATTGCTGAGATAGCAAGGTAATACACCTACTGGTTGCATTTTTTCCATGAAAAGAGAAAAAAAAATTCATACCTCTTCCTTGGAAAGTTGACGATTTCATATTCAAGAATATGAACAAGATTGATGAATTCGTGGGCCACTTCCACAACCTCAATTTAAAATATGTTGAAAAAGTAAAAGGGTTCAACCCTAGTGGTATTTTTGTAGAACATATATTGGCTGTCGGTTTCAATAATTCTTTCATTAACACTCTTCTGAATGAATATGGATATAATGCCTCAGGCACTCTTCCTTATGACACCGACAACTTGGAGACAATACTCAAAACCAATGAGTCGTACAAGTATATAGGAAAAGTTATGGGTGAGAAAAGTTCCCAATTCCTGATTGTCATGCCAAAGAGTACAACATCTCAGAGCAATGCTCCAACGGCCTACCCAAGTAAGAAATTCACCCATAGTTCTTCAGGAGGAGGAGGAGATAAGAACCCTCCTTATGAAAAAATTGAAAGTTCCCTTAAACTTCCTGTGAGGAAGAAATGGAAAAACATTGTGCAAGAAGAGGAGGGACCTCAGAAAGAAAGTGATATCCACGATCTCTCCCTCAAGGATATGGAACTAGAAATGGACATTGAGAAAGTGTTCCCCAACGATGACCAGCTAGAGAAAACTTCTCACCAGAAGCCTCAGATGGAAATAATTGGGACCAAGACCTTCGACGAAGAAGAGTCTTTTGCATTTAAGAGCGTTGTTTTTGACAACGAATCCAAAAATTTGATTATTGAGAAAAGAGATGTAAAGAATAAGAAGGGGAAATCTCGTTCAAAGATTAACCTACAGAACATGCGACCTTCCCAGATCTCCTAGATACACCGAGAAACTGGATATTCTCTAGACAAATCTATTGAAGGCCTTAAAGCAGAGAATGTTAGGTTAAAGGAGAGAATCAAAGAATTGGAGGGAGCCTTAATGCCCCTTCCAATGCTTGTTATTCCTTTAGTAATAATCGGGCCTACCACACATGTGACAAAGTTAAAAGGATCAGAAATCCTTCTCACATCATCCCGAGGATATGTGGAAAAGAATATAAAGAAAATAATGGAATTAATAACAAAGGATTGGGAAATGTCAAAGAGTATGGTCTCTTTTGGAACATGAGCACATGCTTTTCATGAATATCTGCAAGAAGATTTGAAAAATGAGCAAGGTTTCTACCTCGATGCGGTTGTACCATTTGGTTTTAACGTTACTAATATGACAGAATTGAGAAGAAGAGAGGAAGATATCCCTTCCCCCAATCAAATAAAATAACTGAATGCATGCTGGAAGGAAAAGGTAAAAAACATGAATGGTATCGTTCAAGCATGTAGCTAGGCCATAACTAGAAGAGAGGAACTACTCAAGAAGCTAACTGAGATAGATCTAGATGGAAGCACCAATGAAGTCCAAGACCCGAAATTGATACTCAACTCATTGTTTTTAACCAATCAAGCATTCAATGAACAAGTTGAGATCTTTAAAAGGTTGCCATTTGAAAAATTCTATGGCATTCTTGAATATGGTGAAGATGACGTGGAAAACTGGCTAGTTGATTATTTGATTAAAGACCAAGATATTGAAGAAGCATTGCACACCATTTAAATTGATATTTTTGGGTATGTGTTATATTCTTTGCATGTGTGTGTGTGGGCACATCAGATTCGACAATTGTGTCTAACGATCCCTCTAGTAGTGCTCTTTTTCGACAACTGTGTCTGATGATCCCTCTAGTAGTGCTCTAGTGGATTTTGCTATTTTTAGCGGTTTTCTAAATTAATCTCGGATTAAGGGATTAGGGTTTTGGTATCTATGGAATACCTAAAAACATTGTATATATATATTGTATGGTGAATGGTGAAATTAATACAGTGAAGCGTTGAAAGGTTTTCTCTCGGTTAAGAGTTTCCAGTATAAATATCTGTGTACTATGTGTATGAGCCATTGATTAATTTATGTTTTGCTTAAGAATCTATATGCATTGATTTACTTCACAGGTTTAAAATCTACATGTGGTATTAGAGC
Organism: Picea mariana; assembly: GCA_032191745.1. NCBI lineage: Eukaryota > Viridiplantae > Streptophyta > Pinopsida > Pinales > Pinaceae > Picea > Picea mariana. The sequence continues at coordinate 15,933 of JASDQU010500736.1, read as the reverse complement.
TCATTTTTGGATTTAGAGGGACGCCTTTGTTGTTGAGGTTTTGGCTCGATCTTGATAGATCAAGTTTATCTTGGGTCTGTGATAAACCTGGGTTTAGTGGGAGCTTTTATAGTGGAGATTTGAGTGTAGAAAGAGGAATGGCGAGATCTTGTAGAATCGAAATAGAGAAGTTCAACGACAAAAAAATTGAGCTAGGGAAGCTCAAGATGGAGGACCTTCTTGTAGACAAAGAGCAATGGATCACTGTGGATATCGGTATACAGCCTACTGGTATGCATCCTACTGGCACACAGCAGACTGGTACACAACCCACCAGTACACAAAATAATAGTACACCACCTACTGGTATGTCGAAGGAAGATTGGGAGAAGTTGGACATAAGAGCAAGGAGTACTATTCGACTCTACCTGGCAGATTTGGTGTTGTTGAATGTCTCAGGAGAATCTACAACCAAGGAACTATGGGATAAGTTAGGGAATTTGTATCAGTCAAAGTCCCTGGTAAACAAGTTGTTTCTTTGAAAGAATTTGTATCATCTTAGGATGGAAGATAGAGATTCTGTGACAGAACATCTAAATGCCTTTAATCCTCTGGTAATTCAACTTGTCTCTGTTAATATTACGATTGCATAAGAAGATAAGTGTATTACTTTGTTATGTTCTTTGCCAGACTCTTGGNTGGGATAATCTGGTTGTAGCAATTGGTAGCACCACTCAATCTACATTGAAGTATGAGGATGTAGTTTCATCCTTGTTATCTGAAGAGATGAGGCGGAAAAGCATGGATGGCCATAACAAAGATGCTTTATCTGTAAGAGGTCATAACCAAGACAGGAATCCTGGTAAGTCTTCGGGGGGAGATCTAAATCTACAGGTAGATCTAAGTCTCCAAGAAAATATTTGAGGAAATGATGGAAGTGTAGTAAAACATGGCATTATAAGAAAGATTGCAAGTCTAAGAAGGTTGATAAACCAAATGGATTTGATAGTACCTCTTCCATAGAGGTGAAAACCTCCACTGAAGAAGGAGGTGACTTTTACCTTGCATCTACAGGTACACATGCAGGTCGTGAGGTATGGTTGATTGAATCAGGTGCGTCATACCATATGACCCCTCACAGGAAGTGGTTCTCTAAATATGAAAAATATGATGGTGGTGATGTATTCCTAGGAGATGAATCGACAACCAAAATCATGGGACGTGGAAGGGTTAAGTTGCTGCTAAAAGATGGAAGCATTAGAACTCTCCCTAGGTTAGAACTCTCCCTAGGGTTCTTCACATTCCAAAACTAGCCAGGAGCCTAATATCTGTAAGCAAGTTGGATGATGTAGGAGTGGATACTATATTTGGAAAGGGCACTTGCAATATAGTACGAGGAGAAATGGTGTTGATGATGGGAGTTTGGTGTGGAACTCTGTACAAGTTGTTGGGAAGCACTTATACTAATGGGTGTAACAGTTTTGTTTTCCATGAGCAAGGAAATGAAGGATACAAGATCAATACTGTCCCAGAAAAGAAGACCATGCTGTGGCATCAAAGACTAGGGAATATTGGAGAAAAGGGCCTTCGAACACTACATAGTAAAGGTATGGTTGAAGGTATGTTTAATTGCACTCTGAATTTTTATTTCTGTGAACATTTCATACATTTTAAACATAATCGAGTAAGATTCCCATCTGGTGCTACAAGAGCAAAGTGGATCTTAGGTAAATATGTGTATTATGTTTCATTCATAGATGATTTTTCAAGGAACACATGGATTTATTTTCTTGTAAATAAATATGAGGTATTTGATAAATTTAAAGAGTTTATAGCTCTGGTAGAAAATTAGATAGAGAAGAAAATAAAGGTATTCAGAACAAATAATGGTGGAGTTCTGCGGAAATGAATTCGAAGAATTATGTAAGAAGTGTGGTATAGCAAGGCATAAGACTAATCCATACACACCTCAACAGAATAGAGTTGCAGAAAGGATGAATAGGAAATTGATGGAAAAATCAAGGAGCATGCTTAGCGGTGTCGAGTTAGGACATGAATTCTGGGTAGAGGCAATGGGTACAACATGTTACCTGGTCAATCAATCACCTTCATCAGCGTTGGATGATAAAACTCCACACGAGGTATGGACTGGAAATAAACCCTCTCTTCAACATCTTAGAGTCTTTGGTTGTGATGCTTATGTACATGTGCCAAAGGAAAATAGGAGTAAGCTGGATAGAAAGGCTGAAAAGTGTATCTTTATTGGTTATAAAGATGGTGTGAAAGATTATAAGCTTTGGAACCCAGAAACCAAGAAGACTGTTTATAGTCGAGATGTTGTTTTTCAGAGAGGTAAAAGATGTTTCCAAACAGGAATTCCTACCAAGGCCAGAAGAACTTGAGAAAATAGAGTTGGAGTTGGATGATGCAAAATATGAATCATCTGAAGAAGATGAAGCAAAAGAAGAAGAACCTCAGACCCCAGTATTGAGGAGATCAGTGAGGGAAAGAAGGAACCTAGAAAGGTATAGTCCACCTAATTTTCATTCTAATTTTGCTTTATCTATTACTGATGATGATCCCAGAACTATCAGGGAAGCATTGAATTCATAGGATAGTAAACTATGGAAGAAGGCCATGGTTGAATAAATGGATGCCTTGGATAAGAATGAGGCATGGGTATAGTTGAGTTGCCAGCTGGAAGAAAATATGTTGGTAGCAAATGGTTGTTTAAGAAGAAGTTTAATGCAGAAGGTAAAGTGGAGAAATACAAAGTTGGGTTAGTAGCAAAAGGTTATTCCTAGGGAGAGGGAATTGACTGGTGAGATTTTTTCTCCTGTTTCCAAGTTAACATCTATTAGATTTCTTTTATCTATTGCTGTTGCTTTTGATCTTGAAGAAGAAATCTACATGAAGCAACCATAAGGCTTTGTAGTGAAGGGAAATAAAGAGCTAGTCTGTAAGCTAAAGAATTCACTATATGGTCTGAAGAAATCCCCTAGGATGTGGTACCAAAAGTTTGACACATACATCCTTGGATTGGGATTTGTGAGAAGTAGTGTTGATCACTGTGTATATTCCAAGCAGGTTGGTAATCACTTCGTTTATGTAGTTTTGTATGTTGATGACATGTTGTTGGTAGGAAATAACATGGATATTATCAAGGAGGTGAAATCACAACTATCCTCCAAATTTAACATGAAGGATCTTGATGCTGCTAAATTCATTCTAGGAATGGAGATTAAAAGAGATTGTGCAAATAAGAAACTTTGGTTGAATCAGAGAAAATATGTTGAGACGATATTGTGGAGGTTTAATATGCATGGAAGTAAACCGGTCAAGGTTCCTATTCCTATAGGTGTAAAGTTATATGTAGATCAATGTCCCAAGACACAGGAAGAAGAAGAGGACATGTCCCATGTTCCATATGCCAGTGCAGTTGGCAGTTTGATGGATGCAATGGTCTGTACTAGACCGGAAATTGCACATGCAGTGGGAGTTTTGAGCAGGTATATGTCAAAACCAGGGAAGGAGCATTGGACAACAGTAAAGAGGGTCTTCAGGTATTTGCGTGGCACTACCAATTATGGATTTTGCTACCAAGGAAGACTAGGATTGGATAGAGTGGTGGATATACATGGCTTTGTTGATGCAGATTGGGCTGGAGATCTGGATTGCAGAAGATCCACAAGTGGGTATGTGTTTAACATATTTGGAGGATCAATCAATTGGATGAGAAAAATACAGGTTGTAGTGGCACTCTCAACTATATAAGTTGAATACATGGCAACCACTCATGCAAGAAAGGAAGAAATATGGTTACATATATTGTGTTCAGGTATTGGGTTGGTACAACAAGCAATGAGATTAGATTGTGACAGTCAGAGTGCAATCTTCCTGGAAAAGAACCCAACTTATCATTCGAAGACAAAGCATATTGATATTCAATATCACTTTGTGAGAGACATGGTTGAAGAAAAGAAGGTGATGCTGGAAAAGGTTGACACTTTGAAGAATGTTGCAAATTCATTGACAAAGTCCATGAGCATAGAAAATTTCTCCTGGTGTAGAGTAACAATGGGCATTGTTGCCCTGGATTGTTGACTATATAATCCTGTGGACCCCTGGATGAAAAGAAAACAAAAAGTGGGAGAATGTTGGGTATGTGTTATATTCTTTGCATGTGTGTGTGTGGGCACGCTAGATTTGACAACTGCATCTGATGATCCCTCCCTTTTTTAGCGGTTTTATAAATTAATACCCGATTAAGGGATTAGGGTTTTGGTATCTACGAAATACCTAAAAACATTATAGGTTTTCTCCCGGTTTAGGGTTTTCGGTATAAATCTCTTTGTACTATGTGTATGAGCCATTGATTAATTTATGTTTTTCTTAAGAATCTATATGCATTGCTTTAATTCACAGGTTTAAAACTTACATGACCTTGGCCCGATCTACACTTCCCATTATTTTTAGAGTATTTGGAGGCTTCTAGGGGGAGAGACGAATTGTTGGGTGTATTCAATCTTCTAGCAGGGCGGAACTTATCCAGTTGGGGGGTTTGGCACTTCAGAGGACTGAGATCACGTCATGTTCTTCATCTATTGCAGCCATATGGCCTTTGGAGGCTTGCATCTTCTATCCTTGATCTTGTTTGAGGATCATATTCACTTGTTATTATCTCTTGGCTATATTGTACCAGATCTGTAGATCCATTGTAACATGTTCTTCTACTATTATGAATAAGATCATATCTGAGGAATTTTTTTTTTCATAGATTTTGCTATTTTTAGCAGTTTTATAAATTAATCATGGATTAAGGGATTAGGGTTTTGGTATCTACGAAATACCTAAAAACATTGTATATATATTGTATGGTGAATGGTGAAATTAATACAATGAAACGTTGAAAGGTTTTCTCCCGGTTAAGGGTTTCCAGTATAAATCTCTGTGTACTATGTGTATGAGCCATTGATTAATTTAGGTTTTGCTTAAGAATCTATATGCATTGCTTTACTTCATAGGTTTAAAACTTATAGATCTAAGGGACTTGGAAGGTGAACTCTTCAATATAAAAATCTAGCATGAAATCAACGTGGTGCCAATGAAGAGCTACATCGAGGAGTGGTTCAAAAAGGTTGTCGACAAGCTTACCAATGAAGGGAAAAGGACGGTTGAGACAGTTCCTGTAACCACCGTGGAAATCCATAAAAGGACATTATCGATCAAGTGATAAACGAGGAGATACCATCATAGTAAGTTTTTACTGATCACATCTTTTCATATTTATCAAGCTCTTCATCTAGTTACTCCACCTCTTTAAATAAAAAGGTTTAACCGAAGATTGATATTTTCCTTTTTCTTCTTTCTAAGTCTTGCTTTTTTCCACCACCCACTTTCTTATTTCTACAAACTTCATTCTTATACATATTTTCTTTATGGTCCGTGCACTCCCCAATCCCAATCATTATGACAAACACATTTTAATTTTAGAGAATATGCATTGAACTATATATTTTTCAGAAATTCCAAGAGAACTATTTTGGGAACAATCTCGACTGTACGTTGTAACCCAGTTTTTATGAATATAAAGTATTTGAGGTTGATCTATCATTATATTCATTTGATCTACCCATGTATCACTCTGTCAAAGTTCTCATATGCATGCAAATCATTTTCTTTTAGTTTTTATGTGATCATAAACATTTAGCCCTACTATGATGGATGTGAAGAATTCTATTTATTTTCTTTAAATGTATGAATGTGTGTGTTTCCTAGTCCATTCTCAGGAATTCTCTTTTAAAAAAGAAAATAAAAATATTTTATGTTTTCTATTATATCTATTTCATTTCTTGATGGACTTCTTACAAAAGTCCCACATTTTATAAATCTTGGATAGAGGAGTACCACCTCTATAAAAATGCATGAGGATTTGCATGCTAGTGAGGTTGCCATTTCGGTCCTGATGGATTCAAGCATCAACATTATTGGCGACCATACTGGGGACATGAACTAAAAATTTGGAACCTGGCTCAACGTTTTGAAATAAATATATGACTTTACCCCAAGGTAACCAACCCCATTTAGAAATTGGAATGAATAATCAACGGAACATTTTGCACCAATTATATAATCTGGTAATATCAACATCCCAGAATTGAGAGGAGTTAGAAGGGTCATGGAAGATCTTAGTCCAATAAGAAGAAAGAGAAATTCTCTGAAGACAAAGGATAGAAGAACGACAAGATTGAAGAAATCAAATATTGGCTAGAGGAGCACAAGAAAAACGTCAAGATTGAAGCTGGACAAGTACAAGGGACCCATCACCCGAAGTAAAATTAAATAACTCTTTGTCCCTAGAAGTGAAGGGTATGAATCTGAAACCTCCTAAAAAATGGTAGCAAGAGACGAACAACCCCAGATCGAACATCATGGGGAGAGACAAGGAGGCGAAAGAGATGCTGCAAGAAACCAAGGAATCCCAGGGTTTGGAAATAGAAGGAGGGTGAGAGATTCCCCTCTTAATCTCATGGGTGAACAACACGAACTCCCAGTTCTCCCTAAGGGCACCTTGGAGGAATTTTCTGGAGATGGGACAATTGATGCAAAGAGGCATTTGCATTTATTTCCTGACATTTGTGATTTCTACCGAGTTGAACATGATGACGTCATGGTGAGGTTATTTTTGAAAACTTTATCAGAAAGAGCTTGACTAGT
>JASDQU010500735.1:53799-65603 GCA_032191745.1 Picea mariana | reverse complement strand
TAGAAGAAGGAGCATTGTTATCTCTATAGATGTTAGGATAGGTCCTTCTAGTAGCCATAGCCATATTTTTACTTTCAACATTTCTTGCCACCTTAAATGCATTCTCCAATGATTTGGGTTCCCAAAGGCGAACCTCATGTTGAATGTTATCCTTTAAAGTTCATATGAATACATCAATCAAGTGCTCATCTATAATATCGGTTACCTTTATATTCAATCTTTGGAAGTTCTCAATGTGCTCGGTAACTGAACCCTTTTGATTGAGATTTATCAATTGGCTAAAGAAGGTATTGCTCCTTGTATCCTCATAGTGTGCTATCATTTCTTCCGTGAAAATTGTCCAAGTGACGAGTGATTTGCGGGAACAAAGTCATTGATACCAAACAAATTGATTAGGTTCTAAATATAAAGAAGCAATTCGTACCTTTTGTGTATGTGGCACATTATGGAGATCAAAGAATTGCTCCATCTGAAGTATCCATGTGGTTGGGTCCTTGCCATCAAACTTCCTCATGTCAATCTTAGGAATGTGGTTGGTCTTCAAACCAAAGTTGGAGTTTCTCCATTCTTGATTCACCTTCCTTGTGTCCACATCATGAATTTCATGGGATGCATTTTCACTTTCAGGTGCATTCTCTGTTACAAAATTTTTCAATACTTCCATGATCTCCCCTTTTAAACCATCTATCTTAGTATCCAACTTAGCTTCCATTGAATCCATCTTATTTTGTAGTTCATTTATGTCCCTACACACTTATTCACCCTCATTAAGAGTCCAAGTAGGATTTTCTGGAGGCTTATTTGGTGTAGAAGTTCCCTTTTTGGGTGGCATGTTGGCCAAGTATCACTTTTGAACCTTGATTTTGAGGTGGTTCTGCTAGACAATATTTCTTCTATTGTATCTCCCAATTTTTGGCCCTTCTGAGTATGAAACTTTATCTTATGTATTTCTCATATATTTATTCTCTGCAATTCGACAGGTCTGATCAAAATTGGATGTGCCAAGTGGAATTTATGGTAACTTCCCCGCAACTTGCCGATTTTTGGCCTTTCCAGGAGACCTCACTTGTATAGTGTGCCACACACAAAATAATTGATATAAAATTCTGAAACTCGCACCCAAATTACTAAAGACTATCCCAGATCCAATGCAACTAGTCCCACACAATTTGGATACTCTAGCAAGAATTTATGATTGTTTTACCTGGAACACCTTCTTGAGACTAGTCAATAGGACTAGTCAGATACCCCATCTTACACAGGGTGTATCTACAAATTTAAGATGACCCATAAGCTGAACTTTTTACCACAGATACATTACTAATTTTTGTAAATGGCCTTTGGAGTTCAGGGTCTGAAACGTTACAGAAATTTTTTTATAGTGAAAATTCCACAATGACTCATTTCAGGATGATTCCAGAACCCTATCTTGTACAGGTTATATCTCCGAAAGTATAAGGCCTCAGGAGATGAATTTTGAACCCAATGTACCTGGATCCGTCTACTAAATATCCTCCAAGCTGTTCCTTCTGAACCATTGTAGAAAAAAAGTTATAGCAAAAATTCCACGGTGTCTCAGATGTAGTAGCGAAACCCCAAGACCTTGAGCTTTGATACCATATGTTAAGAACCAAACATCAATATAGCATAGAAAAACCTTAGGAAAAGTACTCAATGCCTTGAAAAATAGATAATTTCAGATAATAAGCCTCTTAGAGGGGGCAACATCCTTTTACCCCACTTAAATGTTCAAGTACAAGATGATTCAAAATGAAAATGTCTCCTTGGTATATATAGAAGACTAGGAGGTATAATTATAACTAATGGCCTAAAGCTGACATAAATAAAATAACATTACTAATCTAATATGCCCCAATTAAGGGGTAATAAATAACATTACTAATCTAATATGCCCCAATTAAGGGCTAATGAGCCAATATTAGGGCTTAACAGATGCATATCGACATTTGCCAGCAATGAACAACAATCAACCGACAATTATAAGACTGACTACCCGCCCATCCTACCCTGCAATGGTTAAGACCTCCAAGACACATAAGCAACGGTCAAGCCCAGGTTCCCATCGATTTTAACCATTTAAGGTCTTAGGGCTGGTGACTGTTCTGAGAAAGATGGAGGTGTCTACATCCCACCCGACACAAGAAGACCCAACCTACTAAGCTAAAGATAAAAACATGATCATCAAGATCGCAGTCAACAGGGTTATCCAATTAATGCAAATTGCGAAAGTGGATCATTATTAACCCATTTAAATTACTCACTACTAGTACAATATTGCATTGGAAGTGTACTTTTAATCACACTACAGGGCGAAGAAAATTAATGCAGCAAGTCCGACCTTTAATTGGTTTTGAGTTTAAAAATATAAATAACAGTATTGCTTTCTACAATCAAGTCTAGATTATCAAGGTCAACATCCCAACTGACATAACTTACAAACTACTCCTGGCAACTTTTAAATCATAATCTAATCATATAACCATTCAATTTTAACAATTTAACAATAAAAACATCATACCATAATCAACAGAAATTATTTTCAACAATATTCATCATTACCAAGTTTTACGCGCACACTTATGAAGTACTATCTTATTGAACACCCAACCAATTACCAATTCCAAGCAACGTGATATCTTCCATCAATAATCAGTAACCCAACAACATATGAACACTAAAAAGGGAACTCCTTCTAACTTAAGAAGACTCATTTAAATTCAAAATCATATAATACTATATAACCAGGGAGTAAATTAGTTCCAACTTAGAGCCGTGTCCCTTGCATTGGGTATTTTAGTGGTCTAATAACAACAACTTAATCAAGGGTATTTGAAATATAATAAATCATAATTTAACTGATAACAATTAATTATAATATCACTCACAATTGCAATTTACAAATTAAACTTGTAGTTCCAGCCCTCGCTAAAATCCTAATTAAACTTAAGAGAAACTTACCAAACTAAAATACAGCCTTAACTTACTCCATTAAAAAAAACATCTAAACCCATTTTTTTTTTAAACAACACATAAAAAGAAAATAAGAACATAAGGAAAAATAACTCAATCCCAAATCCCTAAAACAAATTTATTCACCACTAAAAAAATCAAGGTTAAAACTCAGTAAACCGAGACTAACCTTAAGCATCTTCTACCTACTGCGTTAGATGCAAAATACCCTGAATTATAAACACTCTAACTTGAAGCATCTCAAATCTGAGAATAATCTCTGCATACAGCGAGGTGCATATTCATTCCCTAGAAGTTGGTTATAATTCCAAATGACCATAACTTTTCACTTTTCTCCAAACATAAAATGTTGCCAGATCTCGCAGGGCGGAATCACATTAATAGAGAAGTTCGCTACAGTATCAATTCATTGGCAAACACTGGCCATCTCTGTTTCATCATAGAATTGTAGAAGTGAAAGTAACTCCGATGATGACACTTGTGTGGGCATCCTGGACAGTACGATCATGTTGGCATGCAAATGAGAAACAAAATTCTTGTAATCTGTTGAGCAAGTACTTCACCTCTGCTACGGTTTCAAATGAACAACCCAACAGCTACAGTTACTGCAATAACATTCTCTCCAAGAAATACCTATTGGATGTTCCGATTAATGAAATCAACCATAACTATGACTATAGGTTAATACAGTCGCAGAGGGAGAGTGCAAACCATATGGATAGAGGCGTGAATTTAAACGGTTTTCTGAGGCGAAAAGGTGCGATTTGAATACAATTGCAGAGTAGCAAAATTTTCCAGATCTTAACACATTTTTGCAAGGGCGAAGTTGGGCGATTTTGAAAGCTGTTGCGGAGTTCACACAGGAATTCGTATTCCAGAAATTTGCCCAACACACAGTGAGCGCGAATCTCCCATTTGCATGGGAAGGCGGATTAGCCACTCATTAATTAAATCAACGGACATACAACTCAGGACGGTGATCCAACCCATTGTTTTAAGAGAAATTCGTTGGCTACCTTAAGAGTGGCAAAGGGGGTTCTCTATGCAACAATTCGTGTGCTTAACATTCAATTCGTATCCTCCATCCAGGCAAAATCGCGGTCAATATTCTATCGGTGGACTAGCTAGTAAGATCGTTGGTCAACAGGCTTTCATTTTGCCATCAAGTAAACACCATTCAACCATGCTAACAATAAGAGCCGGCTAGTTAACAACGCAAGCAATCAAGTAAACACTGTAAGTTGTTCAAGGAAATCTCACGCAATCCCGGTAAATTTTTTTTTATGGTCCTTCAGTTGTAAAAGGGTGGCAGTAGGTAATTTAAGGCACGGTATCTCAGGGATTTAAAACAAAACGTTGGTTTCCTTGCTGGAAAAAAATAACAAAACATAAATAATGCAGACCCAAACAACTGACTTTTCCCAATCTGTCGGGATGCCAAGCAAACACAGACAGTGATAATTTAGAGATTTTTTCCTAATGGTAGGGATGTGGAAACTTAAGGATTGCCGACACCTACCTATCCCTATCAATAAGAGTTGATTTCACAGTTCTCAAGTACTCATTGTCCTTAAAATAAAACAATTTAATGACCAACAAATRGCATAATGCGATCGCTGGTAAAGTAGGATTAAAGGAGTAACCAATAAAACTACTATCCAAATCTCAACACAACTTTCGTTGTCATAATGATTCATGTACAAAGTTTAAACAAATTTTTCTTTTATTCTTAAACAACAAACACGCTTGCGTACCTGTGACCGACGACGAATAACCCGAAGATGCTATCCCGCACTTGCGCTCCGTCAGAGTCCTGCTTGCGCTTCATCTAGATCCTGCTTGCTGACTGTCGAGACTACACCGGTACCTCCCAGCCAATATCTAGGGGTACTCTGTTTCCCCCTTAGCCCCTCGAGCCACAAAGGGGCCACACACTAACTAGATGGTACGTCTAGCTCCCAGCTCACCTCGCAAGGCCGAGCTACCACTCCTATCCAAGCTGGGAAATCCCAACTCCCCACAAGTAATCAGTCAAGTCACAAATCCAACAGCGTAACATTACGCTAACAACCGATCCCCTACTTCCTCCTCCTTCCTCTCTTTTATAGAGTTTTAGAACTTCCAAACTTTCCCTAAATCTCTTTTAATTTAAGTTTTAATGAAAATATTCTAAAAATTCTCCATCGTACAAGTGTCATTCATCCCCCACTTTCCTCCAAAATTTATTTTCTTTAATTTATTAATTGTCTCATTTCCCTCACCCATCTAGAGTTGCTCCTAAATTTACTCCTAGGTGTTCCTAGATTTCCTTACAGGTTTAAATACTTTCCCTAAAAGGATGTTGCTAATTTAGTTCAATTTAGAAGGTTCTTTATTGCAAATTCTTTACTAAGTTGACCTCGCTTTTTACCATAAGTTCCCTTCTTTCCTTTATTATGTTTCCTCCATTCCTTAGTTTCCTAATTTTTATTATTCCCTTCTTTCCCCTTTTTTTTAGAGCCAAAAATGGAAGTTGCGCAAATTAACCTCTTTTCCTTTTTATTAATAATTTAATATCTTTTACACTTTCACAAGTTAAACAATTAAATTCTTCTCGAACTATTACTTAAGTGGTTTTTAGTTTAAATTTTTATTTTTATTTTTATAGGGTCTTTTTCTTAAGGTTAGACAAAATTTTACCCTAGAGAAGTTTTAGACTTAGGACTTAGATTCTGAACTGGGTGACATTTAATTAGGGAAGTTGTTTAAGAATTTCTTAATGTGTTAAATGTCTTAGGGCCATCTAGGTTTGTTCCTTCATCATCATCAATGCGACGTGCCCTTCAGTACGCACCATGTGCTCCAAGGGTTCCACTCGCCTCGTTTGTTTCAGGATGCACCACTTGCTCCAAGGGTGCCACTCACCTCTTGTGTTTCTTTTGCACGATGTTCCCTTTAGGATGCACCACGTGCTCCAAGGGTGCCACTCGCCTCTTGACTGATTGGTAGACATCAATAACCCCTGGAGTCAACACTCCACCAAGTGAACTTGTGGGAGACTAAGGGCTTCTAAGGAATAAGGCCCCCGCCTTACTGCACGCCTCTTAGAATTATCGCGAGTGACTGTCGCAGTCTACCCTCGCAGCATCGTGAGTCCTCTCGAACTAGGTAATCGTTAACCTACAGTTCGAGCCATGGTGGGAGTGCTAGTAGGTTGTGGCAGGGCTGTTGTCCACACCTGTCCCTCAACCTCTTTGGTAGTCGTGTGTGGCCCCTTTAGTCCATATGTGAGTCTGGTCAGCAAGCTATCGTCAGCCTGCATCATCAACAAACATGTCAGAACATGTCCACATCATATCATCTGATCAAATGTACTAAAATCACAGTAAAACAATCAAACCCCAAAAGCACACTCCCTGAATCAATCCGGAGTCCAAGGGGTTTCGTCGATGCCTCTGCATCCTCAAGGTCCAAAACCCTACACACTCAGTAAAACCAAGTCAATAGCACCTGTCTATGTCAATGCAGTAAACATCATGTCATCTATCATAATGCATCATAATTAAGGACAAATGTTTTAATATCATAATAGTCTGGATCACTTGTGAGCAAGTGTCCTCAAAGAATAAGTTTTCTCAGTGCGCTAGAGCGGGATGTTACACTCATGGATCCACCAGGACAGCTCAAGGCCACCTAGCCTATTCCATCATGATTCCAAGCATAACAAAAGGCTATCCACCTGTTAAAAATATACTTGCCTTCATTTCAAAGCCCCAGTCAAATATTGTGTTTTGTTCAAGGCAACCAAAGAGTATGGTCATTATCAATACATGGGATGATCTAAACAATAGGCCAGTGACATAACAGGTTGATGGCAATCTTGACTGGGAAACTTATTCTCAAAATGGGGCTCCTCATTGGGAGTTAAGATGGTCCAAAGGAATTGAATTCGGTTTGCCTGGATTCTCTTCTAACACAAGAATTCATGTAATACCTCCTCAACATCTTATAGGCAGAATGCATCAAGCTTCTACTCTTATTGCTCAAGAAAAACTAATAGAAATGGGAGATATCACGAGACTAAGATCTACATTCAAAAGGTGGTTCTGTCAAAATTCTCAACAATGGCCAGAGACTCCAGATCATTCTTATTTTATGATAAATCGAATGAGAGAATTGCAGTCTTGGCCCCAACAAGATCCTTCTCAGATTTTTCATCAAAAAAATTACCATCAATATCAAGCCATGTGGGATCATATATGCTTATGGAGTGACAGGTATAAATATTATTATTGCATGATAAAGTTTTCTAGTCACTTCAGATCAAATACCAACCCTGAACCAGCCTGGCTTGAGACTTGGTGGAAAAAATTTGGGTTAAACCCAAGTGAAATACATCCAGATGTATTGAATGTTGAACAAATGTTTCATCATTTAAATCTTTCAAATAATGTTCATCGGCTTAATCAGATCTCAAGCATTGGGTATATGACAAACTTGATAAATGAGAATCATCCTTGGGTTATCTGAACAAAGTATGTTCTCCAACAAGAAGAAGGCAGCAATGAAGATCCAATGATGTACAGGGAGCTCTATACTCAGCATTGGGACCCATATTGTTTCAATCACTTTCATGATCAATTGGTGGAATAAAATGGTGGAACCCATCCACTTTCATGTCTTACTGGCCGACAGTGGTGCCAGTCCTTTCGCGTCTTACTGGTCGACAGTGGTGTTAGTCGATTTTTGTGGATTTCCATCATAAATCTCCACTTAGTAATGTTTCAAATAAGAGTATCTTAGAAACCTAGATCACTTCTCTAGATTTTGGCATGGTTTGACCCGAATTTCTAAGATTCCTTAATACGTGGAAAGTAGATTTGAAATTTGGTTGAAAGGTTCTTGCATGTTCTCTCCACCAAATCTTAAAAGTAGATTTGATTCTAAGCAAATAGTAAAGTGTCTTGTCTAGTCTTTTCATGAGAATGATTCTCTTCTCCAAGAATTTGTATATAAGGAGGTGAGAGGTTCATTTGAAGGGGGTCCGTTTTTGGATTCGATTTGAGTCTGCAAGTCCAAGTCTTCTAAGCTCCCTCTCTTCGAGCTTTGGGTCTTTTTGATAGGTTGCTTTGATAACCCTGCATGATTCTGGCTTGGCCAACACGAACCTAAAGTGGCATAAGCATTTAGTTTCAGTCTGTGTGTATGTCTGTTGAGAGAAAGAGAAATATGTGCTCAAAGTCTGTATATCTATTCCATTTTGGCTCTTTTAATATAAATTAGCTTCCGCATATTATCTATGAAAATGGTCTATTATCTCTGAAAATGGTCTATTATCTTGTCCCTGTATTATGCTCTATCTGTTTGCCTACTATTTCGATTGTCTGGAGTTCACTGGAAGGTTATGAAAAAGTTCACTGGAAATATTTGTGAAAGTTCACTGAGGGGATTACCGAAAGTTCACTTAGGTCCTGAATAACATCTGTAGTAAGTCCTGCTAGGCATGTGGTTGCTAAGGGCAATTTTGGGCATTGGCCTGTTCGAAGGTTCATGCTGGGATATTTCTTGGGTTCACATGGGAGGTTTTCTGGGTTCACATAGGTAATTTTCTGGGTTCATGCTGAGATTTCAAAAGGAAGCAGTCGGCAAAGGCAGGAGACAAAGAAAAGTTTTATTCAAGATTCATTCTCCGTCGGAGGAAGCCTCTGAGTTACATCATAGGTTCAATTATGGGTGCACATGAACTCTCTAAGATACATTTAGATCCGTTTACCTTGGAGAGACTCTTTTAACTATCAGGTAATTCTTCTTCTGCTCAAGCAATCCTCCCTACAAATGTAAATTCAAACAAAAAATCTCACTGAAAATGACATCATGTATTTAAGCCACGTGGAAGGCCCCAGGTTTTATTTGTTGTTGTTAGATGGATGGCCTGAGACGATGACTATAATTCATACCAGATATGAACCCTCTACATTCTCGAATCCTTTAGTAGGGGTTTTCTACCATGAAACACTACACACACAACTAAACCATGGCCTCCTCGAGTTTGACAAATGACAAATCCCACAGAGTCATAGGAACAATTGGCGCACTTTGTTATGTACTGATGAGAACTACAAGGGGATTTATCTTCCTTTCCTTCATGAAATAGAAAGAGAGCTCAACCATCAATATAAAATCTCAAAGTCGTTTTATGGCCATCATTAACACAACCCATGGTGCAAGGAGGGAAATTTATCAACCTACAATAAACTACCTAAGAATTCTTCAATGAAAAACATGATCGCTGAAGCCACACCAAGGAAGAGCTCAAGAAATTCTACTTTATCCAGTTTGAGGGCTGGCCTAAGGAAAAATATCATTTTTCAAAAAATTAATATCCTTGATTATCTTTCACATGAATTATTCTCCCAAGACTCAATCCCCTGACCAATATTGTTGTGAAAATAGAGTAGATAATATGTTGCATTTTTATTGAAAAGATAGCTCTCATGAAAAAGATGTTTCGACCAATACTGGAACCTATAATTGAAGCTGGATTCTCCAAACAACAAAGTCTTAAAGATGGACTTGATTTAAATTTCCTTATAAATTTGACACCTCATCTATCGCATGTAGTGCTTCTGCCTATGCCTGATGAGACTTGCAAACATCGAATCTCAATCAACACAAGCACTAGTAACATATTATCATCAACCTTGTTTGGTCAATTTAGTTATCTACAACTTGAGTAGATGGACACATAAAACTCAAATAAATGGTGGACAAACAAAATAATTTCACACTATCGCATACCTTGCAACAACTCACTCACAACCTACACATTGTTTCTCTACTGTCTACATGTTCATGGGAACTCCCATGAGGGAGCCATGCCTAGTCCCGCTCTGATATCATATTAAAATGGGAGAGTAGAGTATTACACACCAACAATGCGTTAAGCGCTCTATTGAATTAATATAATAGATACATATAAATAAAACAAGGTTTCTCTCAAGATAGACAAACTACCTTGATCACTCAATCTATCAATTGAGCAAATATCTCAACCTCACACCATTCTACGACTCTTAGTTGGGGAGAGTCTCTCTCACAACCAACTCTCTAACAACCTCTTAAAAACTAGGATTAAACCACCACTCCCGTAGAGATGTTCTCTACCTCACAATCATAATCTCCTCACAAATGATTAAGACAAGTAGGAGTTACATATTCCAACAAACAGATTATAATATATTTATTATAAGATGAACTATTCTATTATTATAGAGTTTATAATTTTATTAAAAAATTTACATTAAAAGATTTATAAAAAAAATAATATTTTTTTTATTTTAATTAACCTTTTATATTCCACTTATATATGAAAACAGTCTCATTTGTAATTTTGATGGATTAATTAAATTATCTATATAAGACAATATAATATCATACATCTTAATAATGCTTGAGTTTTTTTGGAGATTGAATTGTGTGTGACATTTTGAAATGTCTAATGTTTTGAGTGGACACTCTACTTATCATAGAGACATAAAAAATAAAAGAATATCATACACCTCATGTATATCAAATAATTATATAATATCATACACCTCATTATATCTCTATGTTAGTAAGGCAACAACACATACATTTCATAGGCATTGATGATAAAAGATCATCAATAATTAATTCAATTGTATTGTTGATAAATTTAAAAATTATATAAGTTATTGAAAATTTTATATGTAATTAAGTGTTTTTGTATTGCTTATTTTTATATAGAATAATATAATATCACATCATTTTATTTTAAATATGTATTCTTTTTTAATTGCATTATGAATTAATATGTGATATTGAATATGTGTGTGTGTGTGTGAATATCATGTAAAAAATGTAGAGGTATAGAGGCAACAAACAATTGCATTGGGGCCTTGGGGGTCTAAAATTTACCATCCTCTCTTGTAAACCACTTGTCTTCACTCCTACCTTGCTTGCTAAAGGGGGAATGCTCAATGCCAATATTTAGAGTTCTATAGATAGGTTTTCTCTAGTAGGGGAGAGGATCTGAAGGTCTATTCGTAGGTTCCTGAAATGTTGAAATCATCAGATAAGAAGAAGAAGTTCATAAGGAATTTTTTTAGTGAGAGAATCTCTCTCACAAACAACTCTCTAACAACCTCCTAAAGACTAGGATCAAACCACTCATGTAAAGATTGTTCTCTCTCTCATAAACATAATATCCTAACACATAATTAAGACAAGTAGGAGTTACATATTCCAACACTCTCCCTTAATGAGTACTTGTGTTAATCTCCATGAGCTAAGGTCTTCATTAACACCTTCTCTTCTGAGTAGCATATCCTCCACTATAAATTGAATAACCTCTTGATCTCTGTTATCGCACGGTTTGTAGGAGAGGTACAAGAGCTTGAGTCAAGGCTTGAAACCGGTGTAACAGGAGATTCCCCACCCACTGTCACCTCAATGGGGAGCTCTTTCTATTTAGGAGGGAAAGTCCAAGGGAGATGTCCCTAAGGCAATCTGGATCAAGGAAGGCTAAAGAGTAAAGGCCAAGTCAAGGAGAACCCCTTCCACAGATTGCTGCCCAAGAAGAGATATTCAAAAAGCACGATCCACTGATGAAAAGCACATGTTTGCGAGACAAGACAAAGAGAAAAACTAGAATGTGCTTGCAGTGGGTTAGTACTTCATAAATATTCAAAGACTATCTTTGAAACATATATATGAGCAATGGATTAATGCTATTATTGACGAAGTCAATGATGGCTAAACAAAGCAAAGATTTAGATCACTTCACCAATAAATGCATAAAGAGACAAAGCATT
>JASDQU010500735.1:37179-53699 GCA_032191745.1 Picea mariana | reverse complement strand
AAGTCCAAGCAGTTATCTGAAATGAAAGAGATCTAATGCATACATAAGAGAGTTATAATGATCAAATATGACACATACCATGATACCTCGGACCAATTACCTCATGGAGCAAGAGCCCTCTTTGATGCAAGCCCAGGCCGGTAGTGATGGAGGCTGGTACTGCTGACAGGACAAAGCTGGCTGAGAACAAGAAGATGGGTCCTCCAGGACCATGCTCAGGTCGCTCCTGCTCTGGGTACTCCATGTCTAGGACCATGTGGGCCTCGAGACATGATCTCCTATTTATCCCTAGATATCGGGGATAACAATCTCAAAGTCTATCTCTCATCCATCCTGACTTTCATCTTGTACCTCAATTATACATACATCACCAAACTGTCAATGTCCATATAAAGGAACAACCATCCACCAAAATGCATGGGTCATCAATTGCTGCAATCGTCGATCTAATAGGATGTCCTTCATGTACATGGTTCATTCAACCTATTAATGAGCTTCCATAAACTTTACCTTCGAGAGTCTAAAACCAATAAAATGGTCCACCCCTAGTGTTAAACAACTCCACCGTAGAGGTTGCTACGTTATACCAATAGGTTATCCAAATCATCAGGGATACATGCCAAAGGTGTAAGCATGCCTATCCAAATTTATAACGATATTCCCTTTACATGTTACATAGATATGGATACATACATTGCATACTCCACTCATGCCAGGGACACACTCAAAATTTTCTAGGACCACTACATAGAACTTGACATCATAAACTTGTTATAAATACAATGTGTGACTCACATTAACATATGGTCTTGAGTCTATTATTTTTCAAAACATCACTCAAACTTTTACCTTCATTTGTTTTTCATCATTTCATCTTCTTTTGCTACCTCAAAACTGTCACTAGTGTCCTTTTCTTCACTATGGGCTTCACCTTTGAAATTACTACTTCTTCTTCTTTTGTACCTGCATAAAATCAATGATTGATGTCCATATGAAAAGCAATCCATCTACTGAGATACATGGGTACCATCCGATGTACTTTCCAGTTCTCTAGGAATATTTTTCACCTACACGATTCACCAACACACTAAAATTTCCCTTAAACACAACTTGGTCTATCACACTCTAATATTTCTTCATCTCACATTCCCTCCTTTAAATCGAAGATTCAACTTCTCTGACTCTACATCAAGTTATCATACAAGTACACCTGCCATGCTCATACCTGCCCTAGTGGTTAATTCCACAACTTGATGTCACATCCTCTCTATTCATAAGAGGGATACACGCTACATGATTACATGTGATACCACACTAATCCATGTAGGATTGTCTCAACATGGATTAAAAAACACCATGCATTGCGACGCTATCTATATGCCTGGATAACAAGGATTACAACAACCTGGGGAAATCAACTTGCTTATGGCTAAGTTTACAACTTCAAGCAAAACTCTAGGGTGTTGGGAACAATCGATCATGCACCCCCTACATCACATACACATCATTAATTCAGGTACAATAAGAATCCAAAAATGTTTTACAAAATTTATCGATTATATTGCCAATAGATAATCCCATTAGAACACTAAGATCATTCTCATCTCATTACCATCACTTTTTCTTTGCCTCTTCATCTCGACTTTGCCTTCTTTTTTTATTGTTGTATTTCATCATGATTTTATCTTTATAATGTCTAGTACTTAATGATTCGTACAGCTAAAACATGTATTTTTCAGAATGGTCAATTCCAAAACAGACTCAAATATGTGACAATTGTTGACAGACTAAATGTCACTATAATAACTATATGACTTTTCTTCCACCCAGAATTACAACAATGTATTTCAATGACATGACATACTTGTTAATTTCAACACATCTTGAGACTTTATCATAAATTAAATTGAGGTGTCAGGTAACACCGTACATGCACTTCCAACTATTGCAGAGCTCCAATGTCCTTGTTTTGAGGTCCACTAGAAATGTGAGCTTCTTCAATTTGAAATTGAAAAACAACATGCAACTTTAATCACAGGTTTAAGGAGATTTCATGCAACTTCAAGCAATTTTGAGCATGCAACAATAAATCCAACAATATGATCATGGTCCACAGACCAATCAAGAAATGGGACGACCAACTTTATACATACATAATTGTCGCCAATACCAAAGTTCGAGAGGGCAATGATTGCTTAATTATTCATCTTGCTATTTTCATTTCCATATACCTTGTCACCATGACTGAGGAACAACATGAATTACATGGTATATGGAGTCGGGAATTCAATTCTTGCACTTAGAAACCAACCAACCAACCAATGTCTCATCCATGGTCTACTGGAGAACTCCTTCAACATTGCATGCACAACTAAACCATGGCCTCTTGGAGCTTGACTAGCAAAAAATCCCGCAGAGTCATGGGAACAATTGGCACACTTCGTTCTGTATTGATGAGAGCTCTAAGGGATTTTCTCTTCCTTTCCTTCGCGGAATAGCAAGAGAGCTCAATTATCAATATGAAAGCTCAAATTAATTTTTACAGACAACATTAGAACAACCCATGGTGCAAGGAGGGAAATTTACCTCCCTGCAATAACCTGCCTCAACATTCTTCAATGCAAAACCTAATTGATATATCCACACCAAGGAAGAGCTCGAGAAATTCCACTTCATCTAGTTCAAGGGATGGCCTAAGGAAAAATATTTTTTTTTTTCACAGAATTAATATTCTTGACGATATTTCACATGAATTACTCTCCCAAGACTCGATCCCCTCATAAACATCGTTGTGGTGATGGCGCGAATAATCTGTTGCATCTTTATTGAAATGGTCTCTCTCATGCAAAATATGGTCTATCCAATATTGGAAC
The DNA here is from genome assembly GCA_032191745.1 of Picea mariana. Taxonomy (NCBI): domain Eukaryota; kingdom Viridiplantae; phylum Streptophyta; class Pinopsida; order Pinales; family Pinaceae; genus Picea; species Picea mariana. The sequence continues at coordinate 50,826 of JASDQU010500735.1, read as the reverse complement.
CTGTAACTGAAGCTGGACTCCCCAAACAACAAAGTCTTAAAGATGGATTGTATTTCAATTTCCTTATAAATTTGACACCTCATCCATTACATGCAGTGCCTCTGCCTCTTCCTCTTCCCAATGAGAAGTGAAAACATCGAATCTCAATCATCAAAAACACTAGCAACATATTATTGTCAACCCTGTCTAGTCAATTCAATGATCCACTCTTTGAGTAAATGGACACACAAAACTTGAATAAATGGTGGAGAAACAAAGTACTTTCACAAAACTGCATACCTTGCAACAACTCACTCACAATGTGCACATTATTCCTCTACTCTCCGCATGTTCGTGGGGCACTCCCATGAGAGAGTCACGCCCAATCCCACTTTGATACGATATTAAAATGGTAGATTAGAGTATTACACACCAACAATGCGTCAAGAGATTTATTGAATTAACATAATAGATACATATAAATACAACAAGGTTTATCTCAAGATAGACAAACTACCTTGATCACTCAATCTATCAATTGAGCAAATATCTCAACCTCACACCATTCTATGACTCTTAGTTGGAGAGAATCTCTCTCACAACCAAATATCTAACAACCTCCTAAAAACTAAGATCAAACCACTCACGTAGAGATTGTTCTCTACCTCCAAAAGATAACCTCCTCACACATTATTAAGACAAGTAGGAATTACATATTCCAACAAACAAATTATAATATATTTAAGATGAATTGTTCTATTATTATAGAGTTTATAGTTTTATTTAAAAAGTTACATTAAGCATTATAAAAAAATTATATTTAAAGTTTTTAATTTTAATTATCTTTTTATATTCCACTTATATATGAAAATAGTCTATTTTGTAAGTTTATTGGATTAAATAAATTATCTATATTAGACAATATAATATCATACAACTTAATAATGCTCGAGTTTTTTGGAGATTGAATTGTGTGTTACATTTTGAAACATCCAATGTTTTGAGTGGACACTCTACTCATCATTAGAGACATAAAAACTATAAGAATATCATACACCTCATTTATATTAGATAATTATATAATATCATACACCTCATTATCTCTCTATGTTGTTTATTAGTAAGACAACAACACACACATTTCATAGTGTTGGATAGGTGTTATATTCTTTGCATGTGTATGGGGGGGTGCTTCAGATTTTTTCATGACTGCGTTTGACGATCCCTATTTTTAGCGTTTTTTCTCTTTTTAGTGATTTTCTAAATTAATCCTGGATTAAGGGATTAGGGTTTTGGTAGCCGCAGAATACCTAAAATTTTGTATATATTGTATTGTGAATGGTGAAATTAATACAATGAAGATTTGAGAGGTGCAACACCAACAAAGGTTGGTTTTCTCCCGGTTAAGGGTTTCTAGCGTAAATCTCTACGTATAATGTGTATGAGCAATTGATTAATTTATGTTTTTCTTAAAAATCAATATGCATTGCTTTACTTCACATGTTTAAAACTTACATGTGGTATTAAAGCATGTTTTTGGCTTTAGGGGGATGCCTTTGATGCCGAGGGTTTGGCTCGGTCTTGATAGCTCAATTTTATCTTGCGTTTGTGATAAACCTAGGTTCAGTGGGAGATTTGCAATGGTTATTCATGTGTTGAAAGATAATGGCAAGTAGTTCTAGAATCGAGATTGAGAAGTTTAACGGTTAAAAAATTGAGCTATGGAAGCTCAAGATGGAGGACCTTCTTGTTGACAAAGAAAAATGGATCGTTGTGGATCCCGGTACATGACCTACTAGTACAAAGCCTACTGGTACACAAACTACTAGTACACAATCTATTAGTACACAAACTACTAGTACTCAATCTACTGTTATGTCGAAAGAAGATTGGGAGAATCTAGATAGAAGAACAATGAGTATGATTCGACTATGCCTAGAAGATTCAGTGTTACTGAATGTGTCGGGAGAATCTACAATGAAGGAACTATGGAAAAAGTTGGGGAATTCGTATCAATCAAAGCCCTTGGTAAACAAGTCGTTTCTTCGAAAGAAGTTGTATCATATTAGGATGGAAGATGGAGATTATGTGACAGAGCATCTAAATGCCTTCAATACTCTAGTAAGTTAATTCAGATATGTTAATATTATGCAAGTGTAGAAGAAGATAAGTGCATTACTTTGTTATGTTCTTTTCTAGACTCCTAGGATAATTTGGTTGTAAAAATTGGTAGTGCCATTGAATTTGCATTGAAGTATCAGGGTGTAGTTGCATCCTTGTTATGAGAAGATATGAGGCAAAAAAGCATGGATAGTCATAGCATAGATGCTTTATCTGTAAAAGGTTGTCCCAAAGATAGCAATAGGTATACAAATAAGTATTCAGAAGGGAGACCTAAATCTAAAGGTAGATCTAAATCCCCAGGAAAATCTTTGAGGAAATGCTAGAAATGCGGTAAAGCTAGGCATTATACACTACTAGAAAAATGTGTGGATAATGTAGGGTCCCATAAGATATTTCTTCTATTTCATTGAATCCTTTTTTATCTCCAAAGATTCCATATAACACATTCTTGTATCCACGACATCAACGTGTCACAAATTGTAACGCATGTTCTTATCTCTACCCCGCAATGGAAGTCTCATGGACACCTTGTTCTTCAAGATTGTAAGTTAGGGCCTACGCACTATTCGTGGCGGTGACGATTTTAGAAAAGGAAAATTATTTATCCAATAAATTGAGGAAATTAGAAAAAAAAGGCAAATAAGTGAATAAATTTAATATTTTGAGTTGTTTTGAATTTAAAAAAAATTGAATTATAGTTATAATTTTATTTAATTTATGAAAATTTTAATTATAAAATAAATAATTTTTTTAAATTTAAATCATCTAGATATTTAAAAAAATATATAAGATAAAACTTTCCTAACTTTTAAATGTAAATAAAACAAAAGTTTACATATTAAATGTAAATAAAACAAAAGTTTACATATAAGTTGTAACACAAATAAAACAATTTGTATTAAAAAACCTTTAGTTGAGTTTAAAATTTAATATTATTAACTGAGGGTTGAAATGTCACAAGACACCCATAGGATTTGAACCAAGGATTAGATGAAGAGTAAATCTTACAATGACCAACTCACTTAGTACCTAGTTTTAAGGAGTTAATTTATGTAGTACATTGATAAATGCAATTCAACTAATTGTAATAAAGATCACATCTAGCAATTTTCTTGAAAATGTAAAAGGTAACCAATTATAAAGTAGAGAGGTGGAAATATTTTATTTCAAAATTTCATTATTCAATGAAACAATAAGAAATGCAAAATTTAATAACTCAGAAATGCAAAATTTAATAACTCATTGATTTACAATCTGTTATTAAATGAAGACTAAATCTTACAATGACCAACTCACTTAGTACTTAGTTCTAAGGAATAAATTTATCATGCGTGGAACGAGGAGGCTGATTCCATACTTGGGACGACAGCTATGATCGACAAATACGTGATTATGGCGGCAGCATTCAATGACTGGAAGCGTCTAAAAGATCATATTACACACGTGATAGACATATGTTTTATGGAATGAAAAAAACGTTGTATAATATGAAACGTTTATAATATGAAAATGTGGTAAACTTAAATATATGTTTCATCGCACGAACACCATGACAATCCAAGGAAAACAAGTTGTTATCATAAAGAATATCTCATAATGATAAATTTAACGAAAATGTCATAAAGATTATTTTACCTGATAACGTTTTGGATACACTTTCAAAGAAATAGAGTATAGGATGGAAATAAATGCCATGTTAGTGTTATCTATACACCTTTGAAAATACAATATATGATGGAAATAAACGCCATGTGTATTTTTTTTTGGTTGCTCTACTCATCTATGTTAAGTTTTATACTTTTTGTTTGTTATATTATTTATAAGGTCTCTTGCGACATTTACTAAGCGCACATGTTTTTTTTTTTTGGCAGATTCAAAGATGAGTTAGGTGGAGAGCAGGAGGAGGATGCGATTGGTTGGGAAAGTACTTGTCTTATAGGTGCAGGCAGGAGCACCTTGGGCACATGATGGTGACGTGCACATCTGAGGGGGCATGTGCCACACTTTCCTTGAGATAGAATATGTATACTTGGGTTGTGTTTGGGCAAGGACGAGGCGACTTGGGTGCACACCTAAGGATTGGACCCGCCTTCCCTTAGCAACATGGGTGCATTAGAGAGGTTGGACAACCGCATCGACACACCCACAGAGAGTCACGTCGATTGGCACAAGGAAGAACACAAGGCAAGGGGCGCACACCTAAGGATGGGGCACGTTGATTGGAAAAGACGCGAAGGTTCACGAGCGCACAGATTCATAGGGGCATCAGTCTGCAAAGGGGTGCGTCATTTCAATGGGTGCATTGTTCTGCGAAGGGGCATGACACCCAAAGGATGCGACAATTCATGAAAAAGATGGTTGGAGTCCATATAAGGGAGCGAGGCAGATGAACCAAAAACAAGCAAGGACGCAAGGCATGAGACATAGAGTGGTCCGGTCTGAGGTGGATGCACAACTCAGGTGTGCCGCAAGCTAAGGTAGAAGGTGCAACATATGAGTCTTGGTGTGAAAAATCTGTGAAGTCTAGACAATTCTGTTTTATGGGGTGAGTCGTGAGACCCTGCCCATCTTTGTAACTAGGACAATAGAGCCCTCTCTACATGTATTGCATTGAATCTGTTTCACAATATAATAAACCAAGTTGGGTGTTAGGCTCCACTAGTATCACTCGCACCATCTCTTGTTTTTCGCATGTTTGTTCATTGTATGCCAGAATGACTAAGTGTTAAAAATGTTAACAAATTGTGTAAGTATACAAGTGAGTTTCATAGAGTAGGATTTTGACTCGCCTGTAGCCTAGAATAGAGTAGAGGTGTAGTCCGGGTAAAGTATCCTTGGTTGAGCCAAGTTGCCAAGTGAGAACTGTTGTGGTGCCGCACATCCATGAGATGTCAAGGTTGGACTTGGGTAGGACTCTTGGGGGATTGACAAATGGTATCAGAGCAATTTCGCAAGTCTTGTGACAAAGAGTATTGTGAAGACAAAACACAAAGTATGACAGGATTTTCATAGTCCCTGGGAGGGACAACTCAGAGTGGTGCGACTCCTTGGATAGAGATAGGTGAAGTTGTACAACAGAGGCATGATGCATATGACTCAAAGAAGGATGAGCCAAGTTCCCCTCTGCGACCCAAGGCAAATGAGGCTTGGTTGGAGCAACAAACGAATATTTATAGGGAATTGCGACGACACACCTTGGAACCAAGAGGTGGACCAAGGGGCGCTCCCACACCGTTTGCGAAAGATTGGTATAATGCAGTTATGTTGTATTGTGACTTTGTTTATCTTTTTCACTTAATGCAGAAAGAGTGGTAATGCTCAGTTTGTAGCAAGTTGCAAAGGATTGGTGCATTAGGTGCCTTGGGTGGGAAACTATGAATTCAATACCATCAGTTGTGTTTTGTCAATGTGGTTATCAATGGAAGAACAATACAAGCCATGGTTGACGCAGGGGCCTCGCACAATTTTCTAAAGATAGAAGTTATGAAAGAACTGGGACTTCAAGCTTCTTTTTGCAGAGTTGTGGTGAAGGAAGTAAACTCTAAGGATTAGGTAGCAGCTAGAGTAGCCTCCTTGATTCACATTTGAATTGACAACTGGGAAGGTTGGGATAATTTCATAGTGATGCCTATGGATGACTTTGAGGTGATCCTTGGGAAAGAGTTCCTTAGGAGGATGCATGAGGAAACAAAATGGTTATACTTGGTGAATAGAAAGCTTGGGTTGTGCGCAAAACCACAAGGAAGTATAGTGGAAAGGTGTAGCTTGTGTTTTTGTCTGCATTGAGTATGAAGAGAGCAGTAAGGTGGAAAGGATCATAGATTTACGCAACATTTGTTTAGGAAGTTTAAGAGGATGCAGTGGGGAAACCTATTCCACTTGAGCTCATTGACTTGTTGGGTGACTTTGTAGACATAATATTATATGAGTTTCCAAAATTTCTCCCACTGAGATGCATTGTTGATAATCGTATAGAGCTAGAGCCAGGACTGAAACCACCATCAATAGCTCCTTATAAATTGTCTAGACCTTAGTTGGAAGAGTTGAAGTGGCGATTAATAGAATTGATTGATGCAGGTTTCATTCATCCATTCAGGTCACCATATGCTGCCCTAATTCTCTTTCAAAAGGACACTTCACAGTTGAGGATGTGTTTGGATTACAGGGCTTTGAACAAACATTCTGTGAAGAATTGATACCTATTACCTCTAGCCATAGATTACTTTGAAAAGTTGGCTAAGGCCAAAGTATTTTCAAATCTTGACTTACGACATGGATATTATCAGGTGAAAATTGTAGATGGGGATGAGGCAAAGACAACCATAGTGACGAGGTATAGGAGCTATGAGTTCCTAGTGATGCCTTTTGGGTTGTGCAACGTCCCTTCATCCTTTTGCACATTGATGAATGACGTGTTGTGACCGTTTTTGGACAAGTTTCTTGTGGCTTATTTGCATGACATCATGGTGTACAATGAGAGTATGGAAGAACATAAGAAGCATTTGGCACAGGTCTTTGATGCGCTATGACATAACCAATTATTCTTGAAAAATTATAAGTGTGTTTTTTGAGAAAATTGAGATACTATTCTTGGGGCATTGGATTGGCCAAGGATGCATTCACATGGACCCTGTGAAGGTCAAGGAAATCAAATATTGGGAAGTGTTGCAGATAGTTCATAATGTGAGAGTCTTCCTTGGACTAGCCAACTACTATTTCAAGTTCGTAAAGGGATACTCCAAGATTGCTTCACCATTGACTAACTTGTTGAAGAAGGAGAAAGCATGGAAATGAATAGAGAGGTGCAAGTCTACATTTAGGGAGCTAAAACATAGAATTGTCACCGCCCCTATGTTCAAGCTACTAGACTTTGAGAAATCTTTCAAAGTGCAGATAGATGCATCATACTTTTCCATTAGAGAAGTTTTGAGGCAGGAGGGACATCCAATTGCCTTTGAGAGAAGAAAGCTCCAATATCGTGAATAGAGGTACCCTTTTCATGAGAAGGAGATGAGTGTTGTGGTACATTGTTTGCATACTTGGAGACACTACTTGTTGGGCATGTCGTTTCTTGTGAAGACAAACAATGTTGCAATGAATTACTTTGTGATGGAACTGAAGTTTTCACCCAAGCAGGCAAGATGGTAGGACTTCCTCACAGAGTTTGACATGACCATTGAGTATAGGCTAGGAAGAATCATTGTTGTCATGGATTCCTTGAGCAGAAAGGCGTAACTCACAGTCCTGGAGGAGGAGGACGAGTTTCCTACATCAGGGGGAAGTGAGATTCATGTATTAGAATAATTTCAAGAAAAGATCAAGGAAGGGTTAGAGCATGATCACATAGTGTAGAACATCATGAAGCAAGTGAAGGATGGTAAAACACGAAATTTTTGGCTGTGAAATGAACCATTGTATTTTGGGGAATGAATCTATGTTCCTAAGTCATCTAACCTCAAGAGGGAACTCATGAAGGAATGTCATGACTCACCTTGGGATTCCTACCTAGGATAACATAGGACTTTGGCATTGTCAGAGAGAGGATACTTTTGGGAGCAGATGAAACAAGATGCGGATGAGTAAATTCACACTTTCCTTATATGTCAGTAGGATATGATGGACACTGGATTGAGAGAAGGACAGTTGCATCCTTTACAAATTCCAAAGAGACGGTGGATGAGTGTCTCGATGGACTTCATCACACAGTGTCCGATGGCATAGGGATACAATGGGATTTTGGTCGTGGTGGATTGATTCTCCAAGCATGTTGTCTTCATTGTGGTGAAGATTCCTTGAAGTGAAGAGAAAGTTGTGAAGTTGTTTTTCATAAATATAGTGAAGTATTGGGGTCTTCCTTCATGTCACACCCCTAAGAGTCATGCCTGAGTCCAACCTCGACATCTCGTGGAAGTGCAACACCATGACAATTCTCACTTGGCAGCTTAGCTCAACCAAGTATACTTCACCTGGACTATGCCTCTTCACCTAAAGCATTCCCATACTTTGTTCTAGGCTACATACGAGTCACACTCCTACTCTGTGCAACTCACTTGTATACTTAGAAATTTTTTTAACATTCTTAAAACTTAGTCATTCTAGCATACAATGAACAAACATGTGCAACACACATATAGTGTCGACGGTGTGTAACACCTGAATTGGTTTATTATATTGTGAAACATACTTAATACAATACAATACAATGCATAAAGGGAGTTATTTTCCCTATTACAAAGATGGGAAGAGTCTCACGACTTGCTCCATACAATATAACTGTCAAGACTTCATAGATTCGTTACACCATGACTTGTCCATCACACCTTCTTTCCTTAGCCCATGGTGTTCCCTAGTTGTGCACACACCTTAGACCGAACCACCTCAGAGGAAGATATCCAATTCATTCCAGTTATAGAATAACCATCAATTCCTTCTCGAGTCGAGTCCTGGTTCGAAACAACAACCTCTTGGATGCCACCTGAATCTGAAACAACGTTCAAACATCTTTCTAGAGAACTTATAGTCAGTAAAGGAAGTCAGAGTAGCAATAGCCAGAGCAGTGGTGGTGGCTAGAGAAATGGTAGTGATATAGGTATTCAGACTCAACAAACATCATCAGAAAGGGGTCCTATACAAAAAAATATGGCACGAGTAGACAATACAATCAGATTACCAGAGTTCAAAGGAATTGAATATGGGGATCCATAACAACACATGTTTATATGTGAGACCATCTGGACTGCAAAGGATGTCCACGATGATGGCACAATGATCATGCAATTGGTGAAAAATTCTAGAAGACGTGCACTAGTTTGGTACATGAAGCTCCAAAGTAATACAATACCAAGCCAGACAATAATCTTATTAGAGATTACACAAGCATTGTTAAAAGAATTGAAGAAGCCAAAGTTTGAGTCACAATACATTACTGAGCTCAAGGAGATAAAAAAGGTACATAATGAGTCCATATGGGAGTTTGATAAGAGGTTCAAAGATATGATGGGGAGGTTAAAATTTCAAATACCCTATCAATAACATAGAGAGTGGTTCATTGCAGGCTTGTTACCTCACATCCACAATCTGTTAATACAAAAAAAGGTTATGGCGTAGTCCGAAGCATTGGAAATTGCTATGAAACTGGAAGCCTCTCTGGTCAGAGACAAAAATGGAATGGTGCAGATACAGAACCAATTGGTTGCATTAACAATTCAGTTGGAAGAAATTACAAAAGGGAAAGAGAAAAGAGAACAAATATGGTGAACCAAATGTAGGACTAAAGGCCACCACAAAGATGAGTGTCCATCATTTACGCAATACTTAGCAGATGGAGCACCAAACCCGCTACTAGGAGGAGGATACTATGAGATATGAAAGAAGTGGGGACATAACCCCCATGAGTGCCAACTATTACAAAAATACCAACATACCCCAAGAAGCTTATTCTGTAGCTTTTTCAAATCAGTGGGGCATGAGGACAAATATTTTTGTGCATTTGATATAATGAGGGAGTGCATGACAAACATGTACATAATTTAGAAGGAGGATGACATGACAAAAGGAGGAGGGAAGTATAATACTCCAAGAGGATTTAATCAAGGAAATCGAGGAGGATTCGGTAGGAGGCGAGGTTGAACAAACTTCGGGAAAGGAGGAAGAGGCCCCATGGTATGCTATAACTGTAACCATCCAGGACACTTAGAACGAGATTGCAAAAATCCCTGCACAACCTAGACTCATTGTCGGGCATTAGAACATGCAACAAAGGAATGCCCACAACTGTTGGAAAAATGGTAGGCTAGAGGGAATCAAAATCAGAACCCGAACATTCAGAAGATCTCCATTGATATAAGGGATGAAGGACCCAAACTCATGGTCGTTACATGCGGAGGAACCAAAACAGGGAGGGATGAAAGCAATGGAGGGAAACAATATGAGCATTGGGTAAATAAATCAGAAGCACCTACACGAGCACTTGACCCATAGGAAGAGAAGGAGATGTATAAACAAGAAAATAAATAAGTCTTGTGATAGGACTAGACAATGTCCATGTCAACTACACCACCTATGGGGAATATGCCTCCCATTAAGGATGAGGTCATGACCAAAGGATCGGAAAAGATAAGCAACTTAGGAAAATTTTTGCAAAGTTGCCTAGAATTGGTCAAATATGAAAAGGAATTGCATACATTATTCTCGATGATCAATCACTATGCTCAAAAGACAGTCCCTACTGAAAATAAAGTAGTGAACCAACTACTACACAAGAAAAGAACCAACAGATAACTTAGGTTCAATGCGCATATTGGATAATACAACATCGACAACGTGATCTTAGAATTAGGGTTTGATGTGAACGTGCTACCTAAGAAGACGTGGGAGATGATGGGGAAATCAAATTTAGCGTGGTCGCCCATCTAGTTGAGACTAGAAAATCAATACAAGATAGTACATATTAGCAGACCAACAATAATACCAGTGCACATAGATGGAGTGTGCAACATTGCAAACTTCAAAGTTATCGATATTGTGATGATAATCAACCATATCTAGCATTAATGGGACTAGAATTGGCCTTTGATAACCAAGAAATTATCAACTTGAAAATGCGTGAGATGATATTTGAAGTAGGATATCTGAAAGTTGCAGTTCCCTTAGATCCAAAAGAAGGAAGGAGGTACATAGAACCAACCTGAGATGATGAATTCGATCACTTGTAAAACATGACTGTGAGGATGGATGATTATGTTAACCCTACCGTAGACATCACACTAAGTTGGAGGAGCATCAGTTCATGTACATCAAACTCAAAAGTAGGTCTGGAAAATTGGCAATAGAGGATGCATGAAGTCTCAACACGAGGATGTGTGCACACGACCAAGTCATTACGGTGGATTGGAATAGAATTGTGAAACCTACCCAAATATGATGGATTTTCGGATATAACAACATTCATACAATATTTTGAGGCTCAAGTACAAGAACATCAGAGGTTTCTAGCACTGGACATTGTGCTGAAATCCACCCCTACAAGATGGTGGGAGACACACAAAGGCACCATGGAAGATTGACAACAATGTAGGAGACTAATCCAAATAAGATTTAATACCGAAGAGGGAGACATGGCACAAAAATATACTGGTGAAGGAAACCCAACAGATAATATTGCATAGTGTGAAAACTAGTGGAATACAGTTCCTAAGGAGGAATGGACCCACAAGTTCATTCGTACTCTTACAAAAATATTGAAAAACTAGTATTTAGAAATGGAAGTGTGTAGAGACACATCATAGTGGGGTTACATAAGTCAAAGGATCAAATAAACATTTATATTTCAACATAATTCACCCTCAATAGATACAACACTTTAGGAAATCAAACACAAACTATTCAACGAAGAAGAAGAGAGGGAAGTAAGATCGATATGCAATGAAAAAGAACCAACATAAGTAATACCGATATGAAATCCACATAATGTTTCTATTACAGTCAATAAATTACTAGAATGTTATAGTGTGACGCAAGAGGATCAGGATGATGAAGATCCCCTAAATGTTCAAGTACAAGAAACAGAGGGAGAACGTCTAGTAGAGGGCCCATAGATGTAATCTACAACATATGCGTAGCCAGTCAAGACACGCAAATTCAACATTGGAATAGAGGAAAATCTAAAGTTGGCTCATATAGGAGACTATTGGAATGAGGAAACTGTAAAAAAAATAGTTGAATTACTGTGCGAGTACCAAGACTTATTCCTAAGAAATTTCTCAAAAATGAAAGGAATAGCAGGTGAGCTAGGCAAGATGAGAATCCATCTTAAGATTGATGCTAGACCAATAAAACAAAAACCGCGTGTATAAAGACTGACAATGGAAACTACACAGGTAGGGGAAACTACGCCAACTAGGGAAACTCGACGCAAAAATGGTCAAGGAGGCGGTAGTAATGACACCCTGCCATGCGGTGTGATAGTTATGAAGTACGAAGAAGAAGGAAACAATAGTTACAGATGGATAAGGACAAGTCCCATGATGGTGTAGGACAGGACATGCCCAATAGATAACGGAGGCCCATGATAAAAGGAGAAAAAACAAGGAAAAAGGAAAGAAGAAATAGAATACCTACGCAAGGCAAGATGAACGACATAGTAAACAAAAAGGGAGATATATCATCATGACACATCAGAACAAGTTAAGCGGAAGGCAAGTCATCATAAATGGAAAATCCGTGTGAAAATTTGACGAAACTAACAAACTTAAATGGTCAAATAACAACCTCGTACGACGAAGGAATCAAGGAATACCAATATCGTTAATAGGAAATGGAAGAATTACTCGGGGCATGGTAGAATCATGGTGATGACATTTCGTTATCAGCAAAGGCGCACAAAAATATTCACACACTTAGAAAAATCACACCACAACATGTCAAATGATCCGCTAGTATAACAACCTGTACGAGGAGTATAACACGATAAGATTGCGGACTAGAGTGTGAAGGCCACAACCACAACTAGTAGCTAGTATAAAGGGGAAAATTCACTAGAGGGGCCAATAGCCATTGACATATGAGAAATATCATAGATGACCCACTCAGAGCGAAGGTGGAAACAAAAAAATGTTGTAGAGAGCTACGGAATTATGAAAAATTAGGAAAGTATGCACTAAATGAGCACAATTACCGAGTGAAATTTCATATGTGGTGCAACTATCAAGAACAAAATCTCAACGAATGGGATGATGATGTTGGAGGAAGCAAGCACAAAGAAACCAAGCTCTTCATAAATGCTATAGGATGACAAAAGACGAACATGAGCAGAGAGAACGACAAAAGGAAGGCTTGATAGTAAGGTATAAAGCATATAAACCTATCACGCGCAAGCAAGCACATAAGTATATAACATCAATCATCACAAGCACTCCCGGGGCTGCACTTTTAAGAAAAAACCTCAAAGGCCRGTAAGGAGGTCAAGAAGTTGTGCACGACCAAGGGAAGGCTCGAGGTGAAAATTAACGAGGTGGCATGGAGTAGGGGCACCCGGAGGATGCCAAAGAGGAGCTTTGTCYGAGTGGCAAAGGGGCTTAATGGACTAGGTACTAAGATTTTCTCAAAGGAAGAGTGATGGAATATTTTTCCCCATAGTCCARCACAGACATGACCATTAAAAAGATAAATAGAAAAACACCGATGGTTAGAAGTAATGACAAGTCATAAAGCCACAGTTGGGCCATAAATGACAACAACCATTGAAAATCAAGGCAGATTAGTAGGATGGGCCAAGATTTTAGGACGAAATCGGTAAGAGAAACTACATTAATACAACCGTATGGAATACTAATGGCAGACTGGGAATGACAATTAAGGTTTGAGGAGACATGCCCAATTGGCACGAAATCATAAGAACAACATTAAGTCAAAAAAGGGCCACTATTGTTGCATGCAAGAAGAGAAGATAGAAAAGGGACAAGGAAAAACTGGGTGAAAAAGAGATAAGATAACTAGAGTTGAATGACAGGTGACCAAAAGGAGGGACTGGAAAAAGCCCAGTCC
>JASDQU010500735.1:0-37159 GCA_032191745.1 Picea mariana | reverse complement strand
ACGAAATCATAAGAACAACATTAAGTCAAAAAAGGGCCACTATTGTTGCATGCAAGAAGAGAAGATAGAAAAGGGACAAGGAAAAACTGGGTGAAAAAGAGATAAGATAACTAGAGTTGAATGACAGGTGACCAAAAGGAGGGACTGGAAAAAGCCCAGTCCCATTCACATATAATAAATGACACCACCAAAATTGGGAGGGTCGTTGGCAACAACAAGGAAACAAGTAAAGAAACCAATGGAAATACCAGAGGTCAAAGAAGTGGTTGGATTCCCAACTCCAACACCACAATAAAACTTTCACAAAGACTACCTACCACCACAAAATAGATATGAACCACAGGTCCAAATTTAACTGAATGCAAAGTATTCACTTCTAGAGGCACCAGTCTCGACTGGCGTGAGTAGGGATGAAGAATTACTGGGAAAAATTGCCAACCTAAAGTATATGGATCATGACATTATAGATGCACAAAAGTTCCCAGAGTTGGCAAGGGACCAATACTTATGTGCCATGAGAGTCCAAGAAACAAGAGAAATTTTAATCGAGCCATAGGAATGGGTGTTGAGGCTTGACAATGCAGGAACACTGAACATGCTAGACATCCCACATTTCAGGCGAAGTATAGAAATCAATGCATGTGTGAAAATACCGCTCAACTATGCTCATGATGGTAAAATATGGCTCAAAACTCAATAGAGATTAACACCATGCTGATTGTGAAAATTACAGGACTACCCCAAATAGGAGAATACCTAGGCATGTTATTCACCAAGGCGGGAGAACGGGCACTGTCAGAGGCAATGGAATAAAAATCCTACACAGTACGAGGAAAGAGGGGACTGGATTTCCAAAACATCAAAAATAAAAGGGTAAGGTTTGCCACACAAGTACTAGCATGAAAAATACTGCATAAATGTTGTAAATACGAAGTACCGACCGTAGTAATTTCCGCCGCGGAGAAATGTGTAGAAGAGATCCAGATGAACTGGGCCAATTTTCTTAGGAACCAGGTTTTACAAGATTGCAAAGAGGCCCGGGAAAAGGGCACCGAGTTTTATTATGTGTGTCTATTAATACTAGTTGCACTAGTCGGATGGAGAGAACCAACATATTACCAGTCCATGAGCAGATCAGGAAATCATATCTTAGCTTGAGGGTATACCAACTTATGGCACACAACACTAAAGAGGAGACAAATCGAGACAAACATTGTATTCTTTACCTACTTAGACTATATCATGTGGATAGTGACACACACACCATGCATTCCACCAAAAGCATTAGCATCATACAAAGGCATCGCATGGTTTAGAGTTGAAATGCATCATATGTATCTACATGCTACAAAGGACCTAACACAACAATGGATGCAAATGAGATATAGGGTGACAACAGAGGAAGTGGGCCCCAAACTTACAGAATAGTACAAGGAGATGAACAAAGGCACCCATGTCTAGGGTCAGACCCCAGAGGAGGAGAGAATGAACCCAAAAGATAGGGAAGACCCATCAAACAAAGAGGAGGAACGAGAGGGCAAATTCGAAGACTCAGGGGATACATAAGGAAAATATCACCAATAGGAACATGGGTCATACGTGACACATCAAAAACCCCCATGACATGAACGAAAAGAAAGGACATGGGAGAAAAACAAGCAAGGAGAATGCATGAGAAAACTAAGGTACAAAGGCCACCACCATCATTCTACGTATTAACTGAAGGAGACATGTGAATAATTTTCCAACAAATGGAAGATATTGCAGAGGAAATTTGGGAGAAAGAAACTAAGAAGAAGGAAGCACACCAAACTAAGAAGAAGGAAGCACACCACAAGGTGATGTTGGATCATATGGTAGCACTCCAAAAGATGATGGTTGCAACAAGCAATAGGATGAAACACAGGTTAGAAGAAGAGGTATTCGCGGGATTGACCAAGAAACATGGAGTAATACATGAACAACTAGTGATAACCCAAAAGATCTTGGAGACAATGCAATTAACACCTGTGCAAGGACTCAACGCATGCCAAATAGGTCCGACAAAAGTCACATAGACTGCAGGGTTGGTCCAGGCGATAACACTATGCAAAGTGATCAAAGTGCCAGTAGGGATAGTTGAGCTACCCAACCCCGAGAGTCAAGAGAAGTTGTAGAGACTAAGTCACATGGACTTAGTCATATCCTAGATGAGTATCGAAGTGTTACATATCTTACAAACATGGATTATGCATGAACTAAAACTTTATGCAGATACTGCAGAAAAAAAATTAGAAAAGTTGGAGGGAGAGAAAGAAGAACTTTAGAGACATACAACACTGCGCTACAGGAAAAGTGCATAGTAGAACAACGAGTAGACCTCGCATAAAAGGAAAAAAAAACAAAGCCAACAATGATAAAAAGGAAGATAAGAAGGAGAAGCTTGAAGCAGAAGAGAATGCCAAGCAAGCCACACAAGAAAATATTGAAGCCAAAGAGAAAGTAGAGACAGTCATGCAGGAAAATAACGAAGCAGGGGAAAAGGCCGCAGAAATAAGGAAGGAAAAGGAGGAAGCCGAAAAATTGGCAAAGAAATTTCAAGCAACAATACATCAGTTATAGAAAGAAGTACCACAAGTACCAATGGTGGTAGAATCCACAATAGAAGAACAAGTAGGAAATATTAGCAAGGCTATCCAGAGCCTTCGTAAGAAGATCACAACATTGGAAGTGAGAAAAACACCAGGGACACCACCGAAAGAAAGAGTGCAAAGGGAAAGGATTGTGCGGATTAAAATATTATAATAGGAGTGTATAAATATATGCAAAGAAGGAATGCTCATGTGGATAGATATGACAAACACACTAGAGCTGCAATAAATAGATGAGAAAACAAGTGTTGCACGGAAACAATTGATTCAGGCCACAGAGTGTGAAAATACCCTCCCACCAACTAAAAGGACGAAAACATTGCTGGCTAATAGGAAACTACATCTTATAGTGGAATCACTGAAAGAAGAACAATTGAATATCGCACAAGAGTTGTGATCATGAGAGGACGAGGCACTCGAGGTACTATAAGGACTAGTTACTACGAAAACCAACTTGACATTAGCAATGCGAGACACCGAGGCCAAATTAAAGAGCTTGACAATGCAGAAAATAGATGAAATTGTGAACAAGGATGTAAAAATTTTTGGGTATGTGTTATATTCTTTGCACAAGTAGTAGTGTTTGAGCGTATGCATTGGGCGTGCAAGGGGGTGCAAGGGGGCAAAGCCCCCCGCGTGAGGGTTTAGGGGAAGCACCCCTGGAATTTTTTTTCCTGCCTCAAGAAACATGTCACCTACCTCGAGAAACATGTCATGTATTTAGGTGGTTTTTCGGCACATGGTTTTTGCCGATGGTTTTCTATTTCCAGTTAAGGAATTAGGGTTTTGGAGTAATCCA
Organism: Picea mariana; assembly: GCA_032191745.1. Classification (NCBI taxonomy): domain Eukaryota; kingdom Viridiplantae; phylum Streptophyta; class Pinopsida; order Pinales; family Pinaceae; genus Picea; species Picea mariana. The sequence goes on along the minus strand of JASDQU010500735.1, from coordinate 33,730 downwards.
AGTCATTGGGTTAGGATTTTGGATGCCGCTGGCTCCTATATGATATTGTATTGTAAACAATGTATTACATATGAATGAATATAGAATATGTTGGTTTTCCAGGTTTGGGTTTCTAGGGGAAAAATATCTGTGTAATGTTTGTATTTTCCATTGTATCATTTGTGTTCTTTTTCTAAATATTTGTTTGCAGTAGATATTGTACACGGTTAGAATCTAAAAAAACAATAGCTGTAGTGCAGGTAGTGAAGGAGAGCCTCGAGAGAGTCATTGAGGCATGGAAGAGCATGACACAAGATGCCTAAGTGGCTCGAGACAAGCCACCCATGAGTGATGGGGACCTGATGGGAAGACAAGTTGGGTAGACAACAATGAGAAGAAGTGACATGCAGAGAAAAGGTGAAAGATCAAGAATATCAAGAAGGAAGAGAGAAGAAAGAGAAGAAGATGAGGGACATAAAGGAACAAGGTACCGTAAAATCTGGGAAAACCAATTGAGGATGAGTTGTATCTAGCTCATAATGAGTTGTCACTAGCCAAGCATGAGTGGGAGCCAACTCATTATGAGCTGGCAAGAAAACTTGAGGTAAAAGGGAAGAAAATAGAGGCTTGAAAGGATTCAAGAAGAATTTTAGAGGTAAAAGCACCTGCTGTGACAATAGAGAGCAGAGAGTAATTGTTTTGATTGTAGGATATTCTGTGTAAATAATCCATGTGTTGTTGATTGTAGCTTCATGAGACATTCGCTAGGTCATTCTCCTCTTGAATGATTTGAGACGATCTATGAGAGAGCCCATGTAATGGGTGTGTCATAATCCTCTGGACTGAGTTGAGACGACTTGAGATGGTCTCTTGTCAGACTCCTATGGACTTAATTGAGTCGACTTGAAATGGCTCTCCAGATGGTACTCGTATGGACTTAGTTGAGTTGATCTATTGAGAGTGACATCCCTGTGGCTGAGCACAAGTGGACGTGTCCCTAGTGGCTGAGCACTAGATGATGTGAAAGATCCTTGCTATATTGTCTAAGAGTAATATTATTGTGTAAACCCTAAATTGTGTTGAAAAGGGTACAAGTCGGCCCCACCATGTAATATTATTGTGTAAACTCTAATTTGTGTTGAAAAGGGTACAAGTCGGCCCCACCATGTAAAGAAAATTAATATTGTGTCAAATATTAATTATATTTTTGAGTAGTACAAGTCAGCCATGTTGTGCCAATAGACACACCTATTGTTGTGTTAGGTCTTGTATAAATAAGAGAGTAGATCCCCATTGTGGATCACTCTCTCACACTTCATTGTAACATTCTCTCAAGCTACTTGTACAGACGAAGTGCGCACTTCTCTTAGGTGCAAGTTTCAAGGTCATAGAAACACCCTCTTGTGTGCTCTAGGGTTTATGGTGTGGGGTATCTTCTCTTGACTCTATAGAAAAGTATTGTTGGGTTTTTCCCTTGATTGAGAAGGGTTTTCCCAGGATAACGTCTTGTGTTCTTGTGCATGGTTATTCTTCTTGTGATCTTGGTTTCTGCAACTAATGTATATGGTATTGTTGCATTGTTTATGGCTCAAGTACATGCTAGATTGAAATAAAAGACATGTGCTTGAGCTAAGAATTAAAATTCAACACCATGAATGTAAACAATGGAAGCTATGATGAACATCTATTGTAGCGCAAAGCACACTAGAATACCTTAACTATAATAAAGAAGAAAATATTTGTGGACGTAGCCCAGGAGGGGGTGAACCACGGTAACTCTGTGTCGAATTATTATGTGGAATGGTTATTCATTTTTGTAATCTATTAATTCATCTACGTATGATGTTGATATTTTCTTTTACTATGATGAATGTTTATCTTTAATGATAATGGTGAAATATTCATCCACAATAACATTAAATGTATGTTTAACTGTTAAATGGTGAGAATATAGACTGATATGCATGAATAAGTAAGTAACAAGGTCAGATCAATTAGGATTTAGTGTGTGAGAAGGTCAGTTAGATATGATAGAGTGTGTATCCCTTTGTTCTCTCACTGCTGTAGAATATTAGTTCCTACAACCCCCATAAAGATACCTTAGGTGAGACTTTTCCTTCTTGCAGGTGATGTCAAAAGGGTCAGTATCTGTAGGTTTTTGTTGCACTAATTACATTGAACCCAGGGTCTTGAACCTTACCGCGTGCATGCACCAACACTATGTCTCATGCCTTATGTCCTTTCTTTCTTTTTCCTTCTTGGTTCATCTTCCTTGTGATCTTATATGGACCCCAATTGTCTCCATTCACAAATCATCACATCATTTGGGTGTTTCACCCCTTTGTGGATCGACGTTCCCAAATGGTTCGAAAATCCCTTTCGTGGACCGGTGCACCTATAAACTTGTGCTCTCATGAACCTTAAGAAACTTTCAAACTGGTGTGCCCCATCCTTGGGCATGCACCCCTTTCCTTGTGTTCTTCCTTGTGATGGTCGACGTGACTCTCCGTGGGTGTACTGATGGGGTTTTCCAACCTCTCCAATGAGACCATGTTTCCAAGGGAAGGAAATTCCACTTCTTGGGAATGAACCCAAGTCACCCAATCCTTGACCAAACACAATTCAAGTCTACATCCTCTGTCGTAAGGAAAGTGAGGTGTGGTCCCCATTGGGTCCACACGTCACCATCGTGCACCCAAGGTGATCCTACCTACACCTATAAGACAAGTACTTTTCCAACCGATCAGATCCTCCTCATTGTCTCTACCTGAATTTTCTTCAAATCTGCCAAGGGAGCATGTGCAATCGGTGGGTGTCATGGGAGGCCTTACATCCTCCCCCGCTAGAGTTGTTGTTGTCTTGGAAACTTTTGCTGTACTTGTAATACATAGTGACCTCTATCAAAATATCGATTCATGTCCTCATATTTCCACAAGGACTCATATCTCTCCCAAGTTTCTTCTTCATGGGGTTTTTCCTTCTAATGGACAAAGTATTTGTGCACTTGACCTCTATCACATCCCAAGATGAGATGTGCCAACATAGTCTCTACCTCCAACTCTGGATTTTTTGTAACCATTGTAGATGCTTTGGATGGCTCAAATCGACTTGGGTCATCCGGGTCCCTTCAACATGATTTCAATTGGCTAATATGGAAGACAGGATGAATATGTCGCATGTGGAACAACAAGTCCAATCTATAGGTGACATTGCCCATCTTCTCAAGGACTTTGAATGGTCCCTCATAACTCTGCACAACATATGGATCCATCCCTTTGGGTGGTGGGAATTGATCGCTACTCATATTAAGGAAGACAAACTCCCCTACTTGGAATTTTGTGTCGCGCCTATTACAATCTTCCCACTACTTCATTTTTTATACTGGATTAGTCAAGTGTGCAAGCTATCTCTAACCGATATTTCCAACTCTTCAAAAATCCCACGATTGAAGGGTTCATTCCATCGTATCCCTATGTCACAAAATGAGGATTCATGGGTTGTTTCCATTCATCAACTTGAATGGACTGTAGCCCATTGTTGAAATCTTTTGCAGGTTGTAGCTGAATTGGGTGGCATCCAACAAGTCCGACCAATTCACCTGATTTTCTTGTACATATGATCCAGATTTAGGAGATAAATGAAATGAAACACATCTCTATAACATTAACATATATATACAAAAAACAATAACACAGATACAATGAAACTTAACTTCTATTCAATAACGAAATCTGTTGAAACTGTAAAATGCAGAATTAATCAATCTTGCTCGAATGGTGGTAGCTAATCTCTAAGAAGAGATGTGGTGACTACATGTATTTTCCTGAGAACATTACAATGAGGCATCTAGGCCATTTTAGCATCAAGAAGTGATAATAAAACCCTAGACATCCAAAATCTTAACCCTAGGAGATGAAGTGCCAAAAGTCATGGGGTCCTCGATGGGGTAAGTTGGTACATCAACTCCCGGGGTCATAACTTTTGCATATGATCTCTGTTTTAGATGCCCGATATCCCATTGGAAAGGTATATCTGAGTACTACACATTTTTTTGTCACATTGTAACTTTTTTCACTATGTGACTGTGGCGATCCCAAAAAACTTTGTTTAGGGCCTCAAAACGACCCCAGAAGTTTAGGACCTGAAAAGTTAGAAAAAAAATGCCAAGATGAAAACTGTATGTGAGCCAGTTGGAAGAGGTCGGTGGCCACTGATATCCACTTGGACCAATCCTCCCCCATTAGGAAGTAATGGTCTCCATTACATTGAATTCCCCCATCATATGAGGAAATTTCTGCTGAATTTGGTCCCGGGTGAGCCACTTGTCTTGGGGTAGGAGTTTCCGCTCTTTGACAACATGATAAAGATGAAGCTTCTATTGGTGAGTACCCTTGACCTGTGTGTCCATAATATGATTAGTGGATTCAAGTTCCATGCATTTAGGGTTGATATTTTTCAGTGTCAACTTTTCTGCTATCTCTTAGGTGTCCAATAATGGTGGAAAGTATGACTGAAGGAGGTCCACATTAAACACTGGGTGCAAGCCAAGGAAGGGGGAAATGTTGAGCTCAAAATAATTGTCACCCACAACCTTGGTGATGGTGTAAGTTCCATAGAAAAGTGAACGAAGATTCCTATGGGGTTCTCTAAGGCAGTCTTTCTACAAATGCAACCAAACTTTATTACCCACCTAAAACTTGTGTGGCACTCGATGTTGATCATGGCGTTGCTTGTACTTGGAATTTGACTTCTAAAAAATATACTAAACTTGTTGGCGGATGTGTTGTATTTGTTTAAAGAACCAGGTGGATTTTTCATATTTGGTTTGAGCATGGGATGATGTGGGTGAAAGGGGTAGTGCAACATCCATGAGATCCAATGGTTGAAATCCCAAACCCACCTGAAAGGGGTTATGGCTGGTTGAGCTATCTATGGTTTTCTTGTAACTATGTTGAATATAGGGAAGACTCTCATTAGATGTGCGCAGATTCTTGGAATCATACATGTGCAAGATATGCATGATCATCCTGTTGATGAACTCGGTTTGGCCATCCATTTAGGGGTGGAAGGCCATGGATTTGGTGATTTTGGTGTCCAACCGTGACCAGAGGCTCGACCAGAATGTGCTGAGGAAATGAATGTTCTGATATGAGATGATAGTTTTTGGTATCCCAAAATGTAGCCACACTCATTTGAAGAATAGATTGGTAGTGGCCTCTGCTGTGATTCTCTTCTTGTAGGTGGCCAGAGTTGCCATCTTGGAAAATTGACCAACAACCACAAAAAAATGTCATTTCCCTGCTTGGTTGAATGAAGGCCCGACATGTAGTCCATCAAGATGGATTCCTAGGGCTTGTTAGGAGTAGGAAAAGGGGTGTACATGCCTTGTTTCTCAATGGTCGGTTTGGAATGACATAGGCCGTGCAAGACATGATATACTTGCTGACATCCTGTCGAAGTTTTGACCAACATAAGTTTTGTTGCAAAACTGCCATTGTCTTTTCTATGCTGAAGTGTCTTGCCACCCGAGTGTAGTGAGATTCCCAAATCATCTTTAGTTGCTCACTTGATGGGATGAAGATATGGACCAGATGGCACAACAACCCATCCCGAAGATGGAAATTAGTGAAAACTATGTTTTGTGCCCAACATATGGTAGGTAGTGGCGAAGACGTGGTAGCCAGACTTCAAATCAATATTACTGAAGTATTTCCCACCCTTGAGCTGGTCAAGGAGATCGTCAATTCAAGGAATTGGGTAACCGTTCCTAACTATGATTTTATTTAGGGACCGATAACCAATGTATATTCATTAGGTCCCATATTTCTTCTGCACAGGCACGATTGGACTTCCACAAGGTGATGAGGTTGGTCGGATGTGCCCCCTTTCGAGTAGCTCTTGGATCCGACACTTGATTTCCTCATTTTCTAATGGAGAGTGGTGATATACTGTCCCATTGGGTAGCAATGCACCGGGGTTCAGATTGATTGAGTTCTTGACCTAACAGTGCAGAGGTACCCCAGTGGGTGAGGAGAATATTTCTTTGTATTATTCCACAACCTTATCCACTTACTTATGCTGCATGGAGAGACCTTCCAGAGAGGCCATGGATGTGGTTGCAACCTTTCACTCACTTCGAGTGTGAATCACAAATAAGACAAACTTCCTGGTCTGAGAGATGAACTTCCTGCATTGGTTGGTAGAGATCAAGGAAATGGCAGTAAGTGGGACTACCTTGGGTATCCTGTACAATTTCATGTCCAAAGTAATAATAAAACTATGGGGCCTAGACTCATATACAACACGAGGTTTCCATAAATAAGGTTGGACCAAAATAACATCACAAAATTCAAGGGGTACGACATCACACAATACCTCCTCTTTGAAGGCCTTTATTCCATAGGGTAGGTGACACTTTTGGATGATGCAAATATGTCTCCCTTGGCAAAGCCATTCGATGGTGTACGACTGTGGGTGTGGTGTTTTCAGAAAATAAAAACTCTTAATGACCTCTACTAAGATTAGGTTCTTTTGGCTACCACTATCAATGATGAAGTGCAATAGAGTACCCTTCACCCACATCTGTGAATGAAAGAAGCACTCAACTTCCTCTGGTTCATCAGGTTCATCAGGCTGAACCTTGGTGGTAAAAAATATGGCACTAGGTTCTGTTTCAATGATCCGTCTCCCTTTTTCTGGTTCTAACTCAGAGTCGAAGCCCACATCTGATTCAGAGGATTTCAACTCGACCTTCAATGACTTCTTTGAGAGGAACTCAATGGTGTTATGCTAGGGGCTCTTATGGAACTCACACCACTTCCTAGTGTCTTTCTTTGTCTTCCCATTGTGATTATTTTCTTGTGTCTTAGACTAGTTTTCCTGAGGGTTTCTATCCTTGCTATGTCCTTTATTCTGTGAGTTGGGGCCAACTTTTCCTTGATTCTGCTGTGAGGGGTTTGCAGAACCAAATGATCGTGTCTTTTGTTTAATATTCTGATTGATTTTGACATCATATCAGTAGGCCATTCCCAAGGAAGAGATGTCTAGAAACTTCATTTATTTCTGGATGTATCTATGCATACTGTCACGGTACTTGAGCACCAAATGTCACTCGAAATCTTTGATACCCAGCTTGGTGCACAAGGTATGGAAGGCATTGGTGCAATCTATCATTGTTTGGTCCCTTTCCTGCCACAGTGTGGTCCATATTGTATATAAGTCATCATAACTTCCAATAGGGTAATATAGTTCCTTAATAACATTCCTGAAAGAACCCCAAGTGGGTGTGACTACAAATAATGTAGATTCCTCTGTTTCCTTTTGCTCACAAAAAGTCTCCCACCAATCTTTGACATGGGGGATGACCTTAAGGAGCGCAAATGTAATATTTTCTCTATCGAAAAAGTTATGGATAGAAAAATATACTTCTAGAAGGTTTAACCATTTGTCTACAACATCCACATATATTTGACCTTCAAATATAAGAATATCAAAATTGATCTGCACCTCAAAGGAGGCGACGCCTCTGCTTGAGGAAGATGCGTCACCTATTGGTATTCATCGAATGATTTATGAAAAATTATCCATCATCTCATTCCTCTGTCACTGTTATAGAATAATTCCCCTGCAGACATGCGAATCTTCCCTTGTATTACATACCCTTCTACCAAGACAAAAAACTACCTTTAGACACTACCATTCCTATAGATTAATTATTCCCATCGAAAAAGAGAGGAGGGATAGTATTATGTACCTCACTTTCAAAGTTTTTCCATGCTTCTCCAATACAAAAGTTCCAAACAATACCTGCAATGGATCATAGGATACAAACAACTATCTCCTACTCTAATGGATTAGACAAAATCACTCTATATATTAAAGATTAAAACAAGCATATACAATTGCATGTAAACACATACTAGAAGGAAATAGGCCAAGTATATTGATGATAAATTTAAAGAGACACTTACAATCTTCAAATGATGTTTCAAAAACCTCCCCAAGTCCTCCTTGTCCAACCCCTTTCTCAAAATATCCATGGTCAAAATAACAATGCTTTGTTGATAATTTCTCCTCCTTGTTCACCATGAGAATGCCTCCATTTATAGGCTTTGAGAGGCTCAACCACCTTGGTTATATTGAGATTAGTTGAGGATATGAATACATCAATTGTGATATCTCCCTTCGATGCAGCGTAAGGGTTATATTCAAGCCAAACCAACTCAATCCATCCATAGTTGTCCTTAGAGAAAAAGGGGATTTCTTCCCATATTTTCTCAACCAATTTGACGCTCCCTTACAATAGGAAACAGAGTGCTACAATGCCTCCTTCTAGATATACAAGGAAAACTAACATTCCTTTCATATGAGAAGGGGAGCGTTGATCTTCCAAAAGTTGCCAATATGACCAATTCTTATAGAAAAACAATTTGTTCTGGCTATCAAATGATGGGGCTTCTTCTTCTAACATGTTCTAGGGGTTGTATCAAGTGTTCTCATGCTTTCATTCGTGATGCGACACTTACGTGATGAGAATGTGACACTTATGACACTTGCGAAAAAAGTGAGACACTTACGACAATGAGAATGACATTATTGAAGTGAGGAATTTTGATGTGTAATAGATTTCCCCCCAAAGTGTGAAGTCATAAAATGAAAGATGATGACCGAAACACTTTGTAGATTCTTTGAAGCAAGGGTATGGAGTCAGGGAACCTGGTAGAAGTTGCAGACAACCATAAAACAATGTTAATATGTGTTCCATTCCCAAGGAAAGCATACTTATGCTTGGGCTATAAATGACTCAAAGTATGGCTTCCAAGAAATACATTGCGGATCCATGATCATATTGACTAAGGGTATGCCCACCAAAGATACAATGTGGATCCATACTTATTTGACATGAACTGATCCATACAGTGGAGCTAAGAGATGATAAACATAGCCATAGACCAATACAATGTGGATCTATGTGACAACATAAGTATTAGCATGCTCAAATGACTTCCTTCGCAGACTAGAAAAGAAAATATCAAAATGAATGCTCAATTGAGCATCTTTGTCCCAATCCTGATGAATACATGTTTTGATGTCAAACATGGTAGAAACCACTTGATTAATGATTATCCATCATTGAGGTAAGCTGTTAACAAGTGCGATGGAAATCACCAGTGATGTCAATGACTCCCAAGTTACCCTAGTACAATCCAGTGAATGTGAATAAATGATTTGAGGTCGAACATTGATGGAATCATCTGATCAGAGGTTAATGATATAAACCTACTATTGAAAGCGAGGAGGCCTACCATTGAGGCATGAATGTCCCAAGGTACTAATTGGTTTCTAAGTCTAATTCCTGGATGATGTGTTGAAGTCGATAGGAAAAGACTCATCAAAGGAGGGCCTTGATGTATCCCCCATCATTGACACGAAACTGACACAGGAAAGTGATAAGATATAGCAGATGAATAGAAATTGACATGGGTATGGAAACTGGTAATTTTGTAGATGGTTGATTCTCGAGGTGGATACTTCCCTTGAACACTGAGGCATGACACAAGACTTGGTAGCATAAACTGATTTTGGTCCAAAACATAATGCAGTGGGTGCTGAGGCATTCTTTGGATGGTTCAAATGAGTGGAAAGAATCATAGGATGGGTTCAGTGTAGAGGATTAGTGGATTATCCAGGTGTTTAGTGTGAATATTAAAATAAGTTTCATGTTCAAGGGAAACTGCAATAGATGTTTACAAAAGTTTTCAAGAAACTTGACCCACTTCCTTCAACTTCCTTCAATCCCCTCCCATATAGATAGATGAGTACCTGTTTTTAATTTAACGAGCTCGAGGAGGATAACACATGCTCGATATAACTCACCTTTGGTATGTTCCTCTTCCTTTGTTTAAATAATTGGAACAAGTAAGGGTTCGTCCCCATATGGGCCCTTCAATGTGTAGTTTAGTGAGTCCAGAGAAGGAAAACTTGGTGGTTTTTCATGTTTATAGATTCTAAAAAGAACTTAAAGACGACTCCAGGGTTTTCCTTTTTCATAATTTTAGTCTCTAAGGTCCAAAAAAGAGATAAACTATTACTCACAATATGCCCTTTCAAACCTTTTAATGAGTGTGAAAGGAAGCAAGGTCACTCAACAATCTTTTCATGTTTAGAGAGTCTGAAAAGAGCTTAAAGGAGACTCCAGGGGTTCCTTTTTCATATAACCTTTACGAGTCCGAAAAAGTGATAAAATTATACTTGGTTACATTATCATGCATTTGTGACCGCGAGAAAGAACAAGTACTAAACTCATTGGCGTCACAAGGTTACCGAAAGATGCTGCTCAAACTCCTATAAAATCAAGTTGTTCTGGGCACAAAACATTAGTAATTTCTGGAAAAAATAATAAGAAAACCAAAAATAGACTTTATAATAAGGAGAAATGACCTAATTGGACATATCAAATATCAAACTAGGTTAGAAATTCATTTTTACCATTGTTTTTACCATTTTCCTCTGTTCTTTAGATTTTTACCTCTTTTGGAGCATTTTTCGAGCATTGATTGTAGGAGTTGTGGGTGACCATTTTCAAAATCGTCTAGACCAGGTTGGTTGTTTCCTCCTTCTCATTCTTTTTCATGCTTTTTAATTGCATTTTATCCTTTATTTTAGCTGTTCTAGACTCCTTGGAAAGCCCTAAAGTGTAAAACTGGATCGACGCTCCCTCAAGGCATCGAGGGGAGCACCGATCATAATTTCAATGCCCTAGTGAAAGCGTTGAGGGTGTGATAGTGCTCTATTGGCTTCTTTGAGGGAGCGCTAGGCAGAACACTCAATTTGTTTTTTATTTTTAGGCTAAAAATAGACAATTTCTTTCATTGAGGGTTTAGCTAATGATGATTAATTGATGTTTTTGTAGGTTTCATTTATAGCTAGCCATGATTGAGTGGAAATAGCAAGAACACGAGTTCAATGACATTGTCTCTATTCAAGACCCTCAAATGAGGGATACTTTATGCAATTTTGGCTTGCTCAAGTATTTCAATATTCAAAACATGAGAAAAGAGGTGTTGTTGCTTGAATACTTGATTGGTGTATGGGATGACACTGAGAAAGAATTTTGAATAGGGTTGCATATTCCTTAAATTGAGATGGATGATATATATTTTTTGATGAGGCTCTTGAGGAGAGGGGCACCCATACTTTTTTCCATACATCGAGCTACTGCAAGACCGATTGAGGCATACATTGTTGAATACTACATACCAAGGTCAAGATTGGTGGGTGGAAGGATCATGATAAAGGATGTGAGAGACTTATCACTTCAATCTGTCCTATTCGACATCCCCAAGCTGGTGGGGAGAAATAACACTCATCTTATTTCAAAATCCCAAATTTCTTACACCATACAGTGTTTGGAACCAATATTGTTCAACTAGAGTGCGAGGTTCCCGAGGAATGTCAAAGAGAAGATATCCAAATGCAGAACTGAGGGGAAAAAATAGTTCAGATATGTTTCTTTCTTCATTTCATTTTTCTTAGAGAGGATCCACCATATGCAACTACAGGTTGCAATGACAACACGTTCTGTGACTGAGCCTTGTATGGAGAGGTGGACCAGTCTTTCCCTCGAGTTGGAAATGAGCCCTCAGCTTTCAGATGCACTGCTAACTTATTCGCATGGTGGATGAGGAAGTTAGTGGTGATTGAGGACTTCCCCTATGCTGGGGTAGACATCAGAGGAAATGCTAACTTGATACTTCCCAAGGGCATATAGTGGGATACATAAGGTATGAAATATTATAACCTTGCAACACTATTTTTTGTTTTGTATTTTATATGTATTTGGTTGTAAAATGAGGGATCTAAAACATTTGATTTTCATCATGCAGACAGAGGTGCATCATGTCTGACGAAGATGCCAGCATTGGGGTGTCATGGGGATGCACAAGATACAACTAATCATGATGTGATAGTCGTAGGACTCTGGGAGGTGGAGAGAAACCTATGGGGCTTGACTATGGGTGTCCCACCCCTGAGGAGGTGAGATGTGCCTCTGCACCTTCAACAACATATAGTTGGGGTCTCCAAATGCCTCAATCATTTGTTACGATGGGTGACATGAGAAGTAGTGTGCTATGCAGAGCACAACGTGATACAAGAGGATGATTAGAGTCCTCAATCATTTTTTAGTCCTTATGATGATACTATGGGTATGAAGGCCCATTTTTTACCTCTCCCTGTAATTTTTTATGATGTATTTCAAAAAACATTTGCTATCTCTCTCTCACACACACACACACACACACACACACACACACACACACACACACACACACACACACACACACACACACACACACACACACAAGTTTTGCGGTTCCTACCTATGTTGCATTTTTTTTGTTTCATGTGATGTTTTTGTACATATGACTTAAGTTTCAAATGTTTATCTATGCGCAATAGACCAATCCAACATGTAATTTTCTAATGAATCCGTGATTGTGTTAATTTATCTCGATATGTGTCTATACTCAATAAATTCAAAATCTCTTTCGAGACGAAGAACCCTCAGATGGAGACATAGTAAATTCAAGTTGTGAATGGCGTACTAATGATTTAGTTGATAGAACACGAGTTGGGAGTCGAGGTTGATAATAAATTGAGATATACCTAGGGAGGAGGCTTTGGTTAAGAGCCCAATGACAACATGATACTCTGCAACATTATTGGTTGTAGATCCAAGGCAAATCCCTCATGAACTTACTAACTCGCCAGAGTGGTAGATGACCCAAGTTGCAGAAGCAATGTTATGGCTATGTCGACTAGCGCCATCCACAAAACCGAAATAGATGGGAAAGGATGATGTCATATGCGCATTAAATCACAAAAAAAAGTATAATAAGTTGAGACAAAACTTGTGCATGCAAAAGAAAAGACACACCAAGTTAAAAGTATATAGTACAGTAATGTAAAAAGCACACATTCAAGATTTTCTATGCATAGTACTTCTTGAGGTAAATCCCATTTCGGGGCTCACCAAGAGATATTCCATCGTAGTATAATAAATCATAGGCGCCTTTGTGTAACACATGTTTTATGATGTATGGCCAGTGCCACATGGGTTCTAACTTTCCTGCCCCCAGTTTGTCATGATCTTGATCATAGACTAGGACTAGATCCCCCTCTGTGAAAGTGCGAGGTTGAATGGATATATCAGATTGATTTTTCATGCATTTTTGATTCGTCTCATTGATGAGATCAACATCACAATAGGTTTCATCCAACTTGGTCAAATATAAGAATCATTCCTCTTCAGTAGAAGTGTGGGGTAAGAGTTCTACAGTGAGTTTCAAGGAAGGAATCTTGCATTCGATCGATAATATTGCTTCTATCCCATATACCAACTGGAAGGGTGTAAATCCAATTGTGGTTTTAACTGAAGTTTGACAAGCCCAGAGTGTGAAGAAGAGTTGCAGGTTCCAAGAGGTTTTTTTTTCTCCCACCATGCGTTGAAGCATGGTCTTTAGGAATTTTTTGATGTCTTCAACTTGTCCATTTTCCTTTGGATAGTAGGGGGATGAGTTGTAATGGAGAAAACCTAACTTGGTGCGTAATTTACCCATCATCTGGTTTTGGAAATGAGATCCATGATCTATTGCAATATCTTGTGGCACATTGAATCGAGTGATGATGTGATTAAACATAAAAAGTGTTGCAATGTGACCACCATTAAGAAATGTAGGCATAGCCTCAACCCATTTAGTGAAATAATCAATGACAACAATGATATAACTGTGCCCCCTAGTTGAGGTAGGATTACATTGCATAAAATCGATGGCCCATTTGGCAAAGGGGCTGACGACGATAATGGGATGAAGTGGATATGGGTGGGTATGTGATTTCCTATGAAAGATTTTACAGGGTGGGTATTTTTTAATGGCCTCAATGCAATATTTGAATATGGAAGGCCAAAATTAACCCGCACGTAATTTTTTTTGGGCTATAGCCATCCAAAAAATATGACCGCCAAAATCTCCAAGGTGACATTAATTTAAAACTTGTTCATCCTCTTCATGCATTAAGCAGTGTCGAAGGATAGTATCAATTCCATGACGGTACAAGGTGTCGCCAATGATAAGGTAGTGTTTTGATTGGTTTCTAATGTGACGTCGTTCATCATGTGAAATGATAGGCTGGAAACATTGGGTTTGGAGATAGAGAAGAATATCTCCATACCAAGGATCAGACGTAATAATAAGGAATAGGGATTCATTAGGAAGAGAATCATTGGGCTCAATATCCTCATCAGTTTGGGGAAGATCACAAATTAATTCTATAAAAACCAATGATTTTTTAGCTTTTGATTTGGAAAACTCGAGATCGAATTCTTGGAGAATGAGGATCCATTTGGAATATTTAACCCCAAGTACTTGACGAGTCAAGATGTGGTACACGGGTTTCGAGTCTATGATGACCATGGTAGTGCGTAACATAATGTAATGGAAAAATCTATGGACATCAATAACTGCTACCAAAGCCAACTTTTTGACACATGAATACCAGAGTTCGAGACTGGATAGAATTTTACTCATATAGTAGATCACATGTTCGGTGCCGTCATCATCCTATTGTACTGACACCATGGTGATAGTGAAGTAGAGGCAGCCAAATAAAGGACATAATATTTCAAATAATTCAGTGGATGCAAAAGAGGTGTGTTCGTTAAGGCATACTTAAGAGCATCAAGTGAGCATTGAGCTATTGCATCCTAGATGAAAGGGGCGTATTTCTGCAACAATCTCATGAATACTTTAGTGATTTTGGTGTAATCACAAATGAAGCAGTGAAGAAAGTTTTCCTTCCCCTGCAAACTTTGCAGTCGGGTGAGGTTGTTGGGAGGAGGTAAAGATAGAATGGATTTGACTTTTAAGGGATCCATCCTAATCCCATATTTGGAGACTACGAATCTGAGGAGTCTCCCTAATTCGACAATGAAGATGAATTTATGGGGGTTCAAATGTATCTTGTAAAACTAACAACGAAGAAATATGGCTCGTAAGTGACCAAGGTGGTCTCATTGATGAGACGAGTGAGCGGGTAAGTCATTGAGGTAAGGTTCAACAATACATTTGATATCATGGAATGCATACTACATGGCCCGCTGAAAAGTGGCTCCAACGTTTTTAATTCCAAAAGGTAATTTCCAATAAGAGAAAGTCCCCCAAGGGAATATGAAGGTTGTTTTATGTTGATCAATAGGTAAAATTTCGATCTGGTTATATCCAGAAAAGCCATCCATAAAAGAGAAAATGACGATTCTGACAAAATTGTCGATAATTTGGTCGATAAAGGGTGTAGGGTAATTGTCTTTGGGACAAGATTTATTAATATCCCGATAATCGACACAAACAAAAATGGTCCCCTGTTTCTTGGTGACTGGGATGATGTTGGAAACCCATTTGATTAGAGGGACAAGATAAATAAAACTAGATTTCAATTTTTTTTTTTATTTCTGCCTTGATTACTGTGGTTTTCTTAAGATGGACTAGGTGAAGTTTCTATCTCACAGGTTTAACTCCTGGGTAAGTTTTAATTTCATTCACAAAGATCGATGGATCAATCCCTGACATTTCTTCATAATTCTAGGAGAAGATGCCACGAAATTATTTGAACAAGGCGGTATAAGTTTCAACTTCTTCAGCTGAACAATTTGCACCTAGTTGGATGTTTTCCACAATACCTTCTTTAATGGATATGTCGACTGTAATCGTGGAATAATTTTTTCCCAAATTCCCCTCAGAGATGGTATCCTGAGTGAGTATTGGATATTGGGGAGATTCGATGATATCACTAGGAAAGATAGATGAAATATATTTCTCTATGTCATCCAAACTAGGAAGAAAGGACGAACAATGGTAGTTGTCATCCCAGGGTACCTCCTCGATACTAATAATTTCCATAATAGATTGATCTGATGGAAAAATATGTCGGATGTAATCGAGAGTAGAGGATAGGGGATCTAACTAGGATGGTAGAGAATAATTCGTAGACACTAGCAGATGTTGGTCATGCAGTGAAGGAGAGGCATACTGGATGGCATCGTCTTCATCCTCTGCAGGACTAGGTGGCATGGTGTCACCTAGTGCATCAAATTCTAAGGGACTAGGCACAATCTAAGGATCATATGATTCAAAGGATTGATGCCATGGTTGAGATCATATTAATTGTTGCGATATGTTGCGTAGTGGGAGGAAGAGGTGTAGGGAAGGTACCCATGAGTGAGGAATATTTCAAGAGACCTACCCCAACACTTTCATAAGTGATTTTGGAATCTCCCAGAAAATGAATGTTGTTGGCCATTTGAGTGCGAGCATCGGGGGTACAGTAATCTAACTGATCGATGGGAAAATTTTTACCTTTATGAGGGAATTGGATGCATCAAAAAACCGATGAAGTGACGAAAGTCATAGCATAGAAACAACTTCTTCCTAAAAACAAGTTATAATTGAGGGGAGCGTCAACTACTTCTACATCTACAGAAACAATTTTTCCCCCCAATTGAATGGCTAAGGATTGTAGTAATCCGTGAGGTCGTAAAACTCTTCCATAAAATGCTTGTAACATGGTGGGAGATTGATTGAGACCAAGTGATTTAAGGCCTTTCCATCAAGCCAAGGACATGACACATGTGGATGTCCCCTCGTCCAATATTGTGTGATGAATATGTTGATTATGGATAGTGACATCGATTTGGAAAGTGAGTTGGTGAGAGAGTCGTGATTTAAAATTATCCAGGTTAAACACGATATTATTAGATGACTCGTGATCTATAGCTCCGACGGCTTCCAAGAGTGTCCTACGTTGGCTAGGGTAGTGTTGTAGAACTTCGAGAGTTAACATAGCACAAGGTGCTTGAGCTAAATCTTCAATGATGATGTAGTTTTGAGCAGCCCATGAGTTTGGATTAAAGGTCAACTTTCGAATTGTGCTTTTGGGAGGGTGTAGAATAGATTGAAATTTAGGTTTTTCAATCTAGAGTGGCCCAACTGGAGGGGTAACTGTAGTAGGTGGTGGATCTGGTGTAGTACTAGTAGTTACTTTGTCCTTATTAGGTTTACTTGGAGGAGTTCCATATGTCGTATTATGAGTGGTCAAATAAATCCCATTAAACATGTAAATGTGTGCACTCAACGAAGCTTCCTCGTTAGGAGGATGATTTGGGTTACCTCCTACAGGAGGTGCGGGAGCTTGGGAAACCAATGAATGTTGATGTGGAAAAATATGTGTCAATATAGTGGGTTGAGAGTTTCCTTTAAAAATTTTGGCAACTTTGTCTCGATGAGGACAGTCTCACATGTAGTGATCGTCGCCACAAATGAGACATGGAAATTTAGGTTTTTGCTATTGTTGTTTCTCAGTAGCAGGTGGTTGCGTTTGTGTTTTTTCATTTTTAGTTTGATTATTTTTCTTGGGTGTATTGTTAGTTTTCTTATTCCCGTCGGACGGTCATGGAGAAGCAGATTGAACTACATTCACCTCAGATATTTGAGTCAGGGGAGAGTTTTCCGAGAGTGAAGTCAATCTGGTAGCGGGGGTAGTGATTGAATGATTGGTCATGCTAGTCAACTATGAACTGGATTGGGTTTTGATGGAACCAATAACTCCATCTGCATGAGCAGTGGAGGATGGTTTTGATGGATTGGTTGATGTATAGGGAGAGTTTTGAATCAATTCATACAAAGTACTGGATTGGGAATAAACCAAGTCCTGATACTGGGCACGAACAATGGATTCCTCTTTTTTAACGACACCCTCCATGTCTACGTCATGAGAAATCATAGGTAAAAGAGATTTTGTGAACCATTCAACCATCAATTGGTCAGGAATGGTTTCTTTGATCAACCGTCATCTTCGTCTCCACTCATGAATATGATCAGAGATATGTATGGAGTTGGTCCAATGAAGGGAGGTCAAAGTTATATGCTAGTATCATAGCAGATAGGTAATTGGAAGTGTGTCAGAAAATCCATGGCAAGTGAATTAAATTCTTGAAAAGTTCCACGTTGTAACTCAATGTACCATTTAGCCACTATACCCGTAAGTGTACGTTGGAAAAGATGTAACTGGATAGAGTCATCAGTTAGTGAATTTTATGAGTACCATAGATGAAAGGTCATAACCTGGTTATTAGGGTCTTCATCGGGTTTACCATCAAATTTTGAAATATTAGAAAGAAATTTAGCTGGAATAACTGGAAAAAAGGAGAATGAAATATGGGATCATTTGTCAATCTCGACAAATCTAGTAGATCTAGAGTGGCAAAGAACGGTATTTTTTGATTGACCTGTGGATGGTAGTGGTGTGGCATAGGTACACCAGTAGGGCCATAAACTAGTTGAGGTGGATAATTGTAGCCAACCGACCCTCCCATATGCTGTTGTTGTTGACCAACAAATATAGTATTTACTTGTTGAGGAATGTGCATAAAAGGAGAGGGCAAACCCATTTTCCCCTGGGGAGGATAACCTGTGTAAATCGAGGGAGGATAGTTCGCTTGATGAGGTGGATAAATAGGTTTCCCTTGAGGGGGGTAACTAGGTTGACCCTGATTAGGGTAAGGATTTGACCCTTGGGGAGGAAAATACGATTGACCTTTGTTGTAGGAAAATCTCCCCGCGGACAGGTAGATTCCCTCTTAAGAGCTAGACTCTTAACTCTAAGACAGAAGGTGCTTAACATGGACACTGACTTCCTTTTTGATCTAAACAAGCTGATGAACAAAAGAGAAGGAGAAAAGCATGTACCTTATGAATGTTGTTTGTTCCTACAAGGTCTAGGATGTGCTTCGATCTTGAGCTCCTTAGTAGATCCTGGAAGACAAACAAAAGTACAAACAACTTCCTACTCTACTGAGATTAGCTAAAACATAGATCCATCTACTGTAGACAAACTTATATGGAACAAGTACAAGTTTGAAAGAAACAGGCCAAGCATTGATTATATTGATGAGAACAAAGTGTTACTTACAACCATGGATGTAGTGCAACAGCTTCACCAAGCTCTCCTTGTCCAAACCCTTGATTAATTAGTCCACACACATAATGCTGATACTCCAAATGACATCTTCCTCATGAGATCATAAGCTAGTTGCTTCACAATTCTTTCCATCTCCCTTTCCTCCATGGAAATCCCTCATTATATAGGGTTTGGAGGCTTAACCACCATGGAGAGGATCTCTCATCAGATCCACTAAGAAAGGTATCTCTAAGATATTTAGGGAGAAAATATCTCTTAAGGATTTTGGGGAGGAAATATCTCTCAAGGATTTTAAGGAGGAAATATTTCAACCATCCATGAGATCCTCCACCTTCCCTAAAAAATAGGAAACCAAATGTGAGGTGGATTCTCACACTTAATTACTTTATTTTTCATGAATATTAATAATAATTCATGTGTACTTTGTATTTTGGCCTTCATGTAATATATGCCTCCTCCATGTTGACTAGGGATTGTGACATACCTAGGTGTGAAAATTTCATGTGTAACACCTCGAGGACCCCAAGTGGGATTCATGATGCATGTGAAAGGTTGTCCAAAATGTAGTCCAGAAGGATTTGTATTTGGGATTACTCCTTGTGGTTTAGGGTTGAATGTCCCTCCCTGATTTGATTGATGGAACTGACCTCCTAGGAGTGGTCCCCAAGATTGTGGGGGGTTTCCAATGAATGAAGGTTGATATTGTCCCCCTACCATTGGTTGGGTAGCAACTGGGGTATGAATAATAAGAGAAAGTTTCCCCCCATTCGGAATTTGTATGTTGGAGGATAATTCCCCCCCGATAGGGATTTTACCTACAGTTGAGTTCAAGTGTGTGGTAGGGTTTTTCATTCCGAGATGTGAACATGTCCCAATGGGATTCTATGGAGTATACGAAGTTGTAGCTTGAAGAGGGATATGAGATATAAATGTCAAGGTACTTTGTAATTGACTAGGTAACACAACTCCTATTTCACCATGAAATTTCCCTGAAGTGGTAGAAATATTGACTATTGGTTCGATGGGATGGATGATAGGCTGACCTGATGGTCCTTCCTCTACACCAGCGGTGATAGAGACATGTGGAGGGTCAAAAGGTGGTCAGATAAAATTAAAGTTTTCATAAATATATCATCCCGATGGAGTTCTCCATATAGAATGAACAAGAGTTTGATGTGGATCTACCATTTCAGCAGAACGGACAGGGGTAGTGTATTCGTCATTAAAATTTGGTTGTGTTGGTTCCATATCTAATTGATTATATGGCCTTGACGGTAGGTGAGGATAATCTTCTACTACAATGTTAACAGAGGATTCCAGTCGAACCAAGAGTATATCGAGAGGAACATACAAAGATGGGTTAATAGGAAGGGTGGAACCTTCCTCAACTATAACTAAGGATCTCTTAGGATTTTCTAGTAAAGGAGTAGCAACACTCCCAACATTTGAATGATTCTCAACCTCTTCACGGTAAGTGTCTTTAGGCGAGTTGGTAGGTAAGGGTTCGTATCCTTCTGGAGGAAACCCTTGCATCCTACATGATCTATGAAGACCTTTATAGTCCACAGTCTAAATTTTTAAAGCCAAATAAAGTAAACAAACAACAATCACTAAAAAATATAGAAAACTAACAAGCAAATAATGCCTTCTCTCAATGAGCGTACTAGTTGGTGATGAAATCCAATGATGCATGATCAAAGTGGGAAGGGGATAGGATATGAGTGGGTGGATCAGTTATGTTGGTGACTTTCTTAACAGACTTACACCTTGGTGCAAGCTTCCTCACGGATTTACCTGTGGGTTACCCTCTAAGGAGCTCGAGTGAGTTTGAACAGCATTTGTTCCACGTACAACAAAGACTTCCCTTCATCGTCACCTCGTGTAAAGACCCTAAATATTGTGGATACTAAGGATACCAACTCACAATCAGCCTCTGGGAAGAACAATCGACATTCGATTATGAATGTATGGACTGGATATCAAGTCCAAAATCCTTCTAGAGAACTAAGGACAAGTAGATCGGTAAACTCCAGAGGACCTCGAACAGATTTGTAATTCATGAAGCTTCGAGACCAAATAAAAATATTTAATCCTCAAGAAGAACCCCCAATATATGATCGTACTACTACGAACGTTTAAGCCTCAGAGGGATAATCTCCATTGCTCTCCTGAGCGACCTTGTGTTTAACCCTTGCGTGAGAGGGGGATCCCAGCTATGCTTATACGAAAATTGGATTTACTCTCCCTATCACAAGATTCTGTGTTTGTATTGAATTCTTTGGAGAGTTATTCTCACATCCTATTCGAAATCTCTAGTCCTAGTCTAGTGTTGGTGTAAATATCTTAAAAATAAATTTTTCTAGTTTGATTTTAATTAGTGTTCATTTTCATGGTTGTTCATTACACAAAGGTGAATGATAGAAAAATTGATGATGTTTGATACTCGACTCCAAAATATATATGAAAATTATGAGATGCACACTTTCCTTTCAATGAAATTCTAACTATTGGAAGGAGAAGAGTTTCTTTTCTTTCACTAACAAGCACTAAAGAATGAAAATTTTTATACAATTTCTTCTTCAAGAAGAATTCAAACAATTTCCAAATTATAAAGAAATCCTTTCCAATATTCAAAGCCAACACATACAAGTATTCCTTTGTTTGATTGCAAATGAAAATTAAGATGTTCGTCTAATGCTTTGTTCTTTCAATAATAATGAAAAATGACTTCACTACTGTGATTTTGAAAAAGAGGAAGCAAAAGTACACAAACAAAGACACTCTCAGTAGTCAATAAGAGACTGATAGAAGAACAAACTATCCATTGAAAGAAAAACACCAAAAAGAAAAAAAAAAATCACACTTAATAGTCTTCCAGAATTGAGTAAGGGATCAAATACAAAGTAAACAATGTTGAGATCAATGAACTTCCTTATGAAAACCCCCAATCAATCAGATAATTGAAAAGAGCAGCAAAAAGAAACCAAGTTTTGGAAAAATGGTTGATTTTGCAATAAGGAAAAACAACACAAACCAAATCAAGACTAAAAGAATGAAAAGTAGAAAGTTGTAAGTAAAAAAAAATACAATATTTGAAGGAATAGGATCTGAGCTAGAGAGAAAGACCCAAGAACTATGCCTAAGAAGCAAACAACCAACATTTTTTCAAAAGAAAGAAAAATTGACGCTTTGGAAATCACAACACCAGAGCACTGTAACAATCCCAAACACACTATGGGGGAGCATTTATCATGCTATCATTGCTCTTACTTGAATTGGAGAGGGCGCTAGTTCTGATAAAAGTTTTAGAAAAACCTAGAAAACTCAAAACTCAAGGAAATTCAATCAGAGACTCTGTAAGACAACTTAGCAAAGATGAAAATATGTAAGGACAAATTTAAATCAACAAGAAGGATCTAAAGATAGACAAAAGGAAAGGATAAACCAAGGGAATAACCAAAACCAAAAATTCGATCCCCAGTGGAGTCACCAATTTTTGTTATGGAATAATTCCCCTGTAGATAGGTGAATCTTCCCTTAGAGTACAGACCCCTCTACCAAGACAAAAAACTACCTTTGGATAGTACCATTCCTATAGATTAATTATGCCCATCGAAAAAGAGAGAAGGATGGATATTATGATGTACCTCACTTTCAGATTTCTTCCACGTTGCTCCAGTCCACAAGTTCCGAATAATAGCTACAATGGATTACAAGAGACAAACAACTATATCCTACTCTAATGGATTAGAAAAAATCACTCTATCCATGAAAGATTAAAACAAGCATAGACAAGTACATGTAAACACATACTAGAAGGAAATAGGCCAAGTATATTGATGATAAATTTAAAGAGACACTTACAATCTTCAGATGATGTTGTAGAAACCTCCCCAAGTCCTCCTTGTCCAACCCCTTACTCGAAAGATCCATGATCAGAATAACAATGCTTTGTAGATAATTTCTTCTCCTTGTTCACCATGATAATGCCTCCATTTATAGGATTTGAGAGGCTCAACCACCTTGGTTATATTTGGGATTAGTTGAGGATATTACTCCATCAGTTGTGATATCTCTCTTAGATACAACCTAAGGGTTAGATTCGAGCCAAACTAACTCGATCCATCCATGGCTGTACTTAGAGAAGAAGGGAATTTCTTCCCATATTTTCTCAACCAATTCTATGCTCCCTTACAATGGGAAATAGAGCGCTACAATGCCTCCTGCTAGATATACAAGGAGCTCTAGCACTCCTTGCATATGAGCAGGGGAGCGCTAATCTTCAAAAAGTTTCCAAGATGACTAATTCTCATAGAAAAAAACTTTGTTCTGACTATCAAAGGATGGGGCTTCTTCTTCTAACATGTTCTAGGGGTTGTATCAAGTGTTCTCATGGTGTCGTTCATGATGCGATACTTACGTGACAAGAATGTGACACTTATGACACTCGCGAAAAAAGTGAGACACTTATGACACTTACAATAATGAGAATGACATTATCGAAGTGAGTAATTTTGATGTGCAACAGTCGCAGGAGGGATTCCTTGAGAAACAATTTAAAGGGATCTCTTGCCCCATCATCTCTCTTTTCTTCTCCCATGGGTGGTCATTGGGTTCAGTGAGGCCGGTATTGCAAAGACTCAACTGGTTCGAGTCCCAACTTCTTATACCTCGACCTCATTGGAGACATGGACAAAGAAAAAAATGAAGAGTAGTCTACTCTGATACCATTGATCCGGATTTATGAGTGGAATGAAATGAAACATGAATATATAACATTAACACATATATAAAAAGAAAAATAATAGAGACACAGTGAAACTTAACTTCTATTCAATAACGAAATTTGCTGAAACTTTGATGCAGGAGCATCGCTATTAAATCTAGAAGGGTGGATGTGGAGGCGAAATCGACATTTTATTACATTGAAGGAATCAAAGCCGACCTTAATCAGTTTGGTAGAGGTGTAGATATTTTTAATTTTGTGTTAATTAAATTAGAGTGTGTAAAGTCGGGCCATCATTTGAAATGATGGAAACAAATGTAAATCCTTACATGACTGTAAATATTATAGGTGTAGGATACTTGCCTTGATTAGTCATTAGGTTGCATTTAATTGAATAGGTAACTGCCTAAGTAGTGGGTGATAATATTTAGATAGGAGGAGAAAGAGCGAAGAGGCACTGAGTCCTTAGATAAGTTTTCTTGTAGCAGTTGTAAGAAAAACTGACTGCAATTATGTTTTCTTCTAAAATGAATAAAACAGAGAAAATTGACCCAAACATACAGTGTTGATATTGTTTTACAGTTTTACTGTGTTGTTATGTGTTTGTGAATGTATGATGTTCATAGTGAGTGAATGAATGAATAAGTGAATGAGTTCAATTGTTTCTCTTCTATAAGATTAGGCAAGGAGTGCATGCAGAGCGCAATGAGTGTGTGTGAAGAAGTCTTTTTTGAGTTAAAAGCTCAGAAGAGATAGTGGGGAAATTTTGTAAGCAAAGTGTGAATATTGAGCGCAAGGAGTGCATGTAGAAACAAAATTGTGTTAAGTTTGAAATCTCAAGAGGTTGAGCGCAGAGTATGTCAGGAGGGCATCAAAAAGTATTTTGAAGAAGACATAGAGTACAAGTATGCGCTAAGGGACGAGATTTAATTTAAATTTACAGAAGATCAAGAGGATTAGTGGTTTTAAGTCTCGAGAGGAAGAGTTGAAGTGCTCAAAGGTGGAGTGCAAAAAATTGAAGTTTGAAGAGAGAATAAGTACGGAGGATTGAATGGGAGAAATCCTTCAGGAAAGAGTTTTGAAGTTTGGATAAGATCGAGGATCAAGATCCATTCAGAAAGGGCTGAAATATTGCAAGTCGTTAGATCTCAGAGAAGTAGAGCACTAGTTAGCTGCGAGGAGTTATCTGAATTTTGAAAAACCAAAGGATTTGGAGGAACCAGAGTGAAATTCGCGAAATCTCGATACGTGAAATCTTGAAATCATCGGGACCATCCATTGAAAGAGGACACATGGAAAGAGATCAACATTTTTCTAACTCACAGAGTGAAAAGGTCAAAGGGTGGAGTCATGAAGAATTCACGAAATCCAAATTCGCGAAATGATTGTGGTCATTCATTGAGGTAGGAAACTTGGCGACAGATCAACGTTTCATTGATTCGTGAATTGGGAAGTTGGAGTTAGAAGTTGCGAAAACTCGTGAAACGTGAAATCACGACTTGATCACAGCCATTGGCTAGAGAGCTATTGTAGACCATTGATCTGATTCAAAATTTTTGCAATTTCGGGTATCAGGAGAATGGGGTGAATCACATCGAGAGTTTCGATATGAAAAATCCCAATGCACTTGGGAGGATTGGCCCTAGGTCATAATGGGAGGTCATATGGATGAAGGATAAGTGAGGAGATAGCATGTGCTAGACCCTTGTTGGAATTTTGGGACTCGGGAGTTTGAAAGACATAGAGTCGGTTGACTCATATAGCCGATATGTGAAATCGTGATGCACCTTTTCAGATAAGCGTGTGGTCACAAGGCATGGTCATGTGGAGAAGACTTATGCTTAGCACTTGTGCACATGAGTGGAGCTTTGCAAATACATGTGGATTTTTTTCTGAGAGGTTCCAACAGGGAATCAAAGACTATGTCAATTCAGTCTTGAGAAGATCCTAGACCGGGAGGCCGCGCAGTCCTTGGAGAGGAGGGGTCTGCACCAAACTATAAAACACAGAATGAAACAATATTGCTCGAATGGCGGTAGCTAATATCTGACAAGAGATGTGGCAGCTACAAGAATTCTCCCGTGAACATTAAAATGAGGCCTCTAGGAATTTTTAACATCAATAAGTAATAAGAAAACTCTAGACATCCAAAAACCTAACCCTAGGTGCAAGCCAAGGAACGGGGGAATGTTGAGCTCAAAAGAATTTTCACCCATAGCCTTGGTGATGGTGTAAGGTCCATAGCAGAGTGGATGAAGCTTTCGATGGGGTCCTGTAAGGCATTATTTCTACAAATGAAACCAAACTTTATTGCCCACCTGAACCTTGTGTGGCACCCGGTGTTGATCATGGCACTACTTATACTTGGAATTGAACTTCTGCAAAATATCCTAGAACTGTTGGAAGATGTGTTGGATTCGTTCAATGAACCAGGTGGATTTTTCGGCTTCGTTTTGAGCATGCGACAATTCTTCCTGTGTGGAAGAAAGGGGTAGTGCAACATCCATGGGACCCAATGGTTGAAATCCCAACCCCACCTAAAAGGGGCTATGGCTGGTTGAGATATTTATGGCTCTATTGTAACTGTACTGAACATAGGGAATACTCTCATCGCATGTGCACAAATTCTTGGAATTGTACATGTGCAAGATATAAATTATCATCTTGTTGAGGACCCCAGTTTGGCCATCCGTTTAGGGGTGGAAGGTTGTGGATTTGGTGAGCTTGGTGTCGAGCCGTGACTAGAGGATCGACCAAAATGTGTTGAGGAATTGACTATCCCAATATAAGACAATGGTTTGTGGTATCCCAAAATGTACCCACACTCATTTGAAGAAGATATTGGTAGTGGTCTCTATTGCAATGCTCTTCTTGCAGGCAGTCATAAATGGCATCTTATAAAATCGATCAACAACCACAAAAAAAAGTCATTTCCTTGCTTGGTTGAAGGAAAGTCTAACATGTAGTCCATCGATATGGATTCCCAAGGCCTATCAGGAGTAGGAAGAGGGGTGTACATGCCTTGTTTCTTAATGGCCAGTTTGGAAATGGTGTAGGCCGTGTAGGACCAAATATACTTGCTAACATCTTGTCGAAGTTTCGACCAATAGAAATGTTGTTGCAACATCGCGACTATGAATTCTATGATGAAGTGTTCTGCTACCCGATTATAGTGAGCTTCCCAAATAAACTTTGCTCGCTCACTTGATGGGATGCAAAGATGGCCTAGATGGCACAAAAACCCATCTTGAATATGGAAATCAGTGACAACTATGTTTGTGCCCAACATATGGTAGGTAGTGGTGAAGTCAGGATCACTCTTATAGATTTGGGGGCATCTGGAGGTCTCATGTCTGCATTAGTGTAGCACCGTTGATAGTGTTGCAACTAGAGGTCGATTGAGGTAGCGTCATCAAGATGGTTGGTGATCCCTATCTTATATTTGATTTTGATATGAAATTTCTACAAGTGTGTGTAACACTTATAATGGCGGTAATTCTGCAATTTTCCTTGTGTTTGCATGAACTGTAGAGGCTTATGAAAAATGTGGATGACTGTCTCCTTCCCGAGAATGTAATGCCTCCACTGGCAGTAGGCTTGTACAATGGAGTACATTTATTTATCATGAGTGGGGTACTTATGAATGATATTTGATAGTGTCTCACTATGATAGGCCACCAGATGTCCATGCTGAGTGAGAACTACACCCATAGCATATTCTGAAGCATCTATCTCAATCTCAAAAGGCTGCTAGAGGTCGAGTAATTAGAGCACCAGGGCTGAGCACAAATGTTGCATCAAATTAGCAAATGCTTTCTATTGTGACTCTCTCAAAACAAACATTTCCTTTCCACCACTCTTAGTAACTTGGCTAAGGTCCCATGCAATGTGGGAGAATCCCAACACGAACCTGTGATATAAATTGGCAAGGCCTAAGAAGCTCCAAATCTCAGTGAGTGTGGTTGGGGTTGGCCAATCGTGAATGACCTAGATCTTGGCTAGATCAACATGCACCCCATTTTCATTAACAATGTAGCCTTGGTACAAGACCTTGCTCATCCTGAAGGAGCATTTTTCCAAATTTGCATATATCTTGTGTTGCCGCAGAGTGTGAAAAATATGTTGAATATGATGCAAGTGTTCCTCCCAACTATTGTTGAAGATGAGGATGTCATCTATATAAACCACCACAAAATAATTGGTGAAAGGCCATAAGATATCGTCTATCATCCTCATGAAATTTTTTGGGGCATTTGTCAAGCCAAAGGGCATGACCAACCATTCAAAAATACCTTCTTTCGACTTGAAGGAATTCTTCGATACATCGGTCTGTTGTATTGGGACTGTTATCTCCAACTCCCAGGGATAACTAAGGAGATGATGTCTCGAGGCCCTAAGGTTTCATACATGGAGTACCTCAGACAACTTGACGAACAATGTCCACTTGCATAGATAGAGACTTAGCTCACCACCACAGCTCTAGGTTCATCACGATGATATCCACCACATCATCTGGCCTCTGGAAGACATTGGGTCTTTCTCCATGAGGTGCAAGTCAGGTATTATGGTGAGTGTCATTTCAATACTTGAGGCATTTGATTTTGTTGCATCTATTACTAATTTTGATTATGTGACATTTTCTTGGACATTATGCTCTTTTCCATGTTTCACTTTGGTGGTTGACATTGTGCCCTAGTAGGTGGGTCACCCTTAGGGATAGGGCTGATAATGAGAGGTCATTTTGATGATTCATCATTCCTTTCCCTACCATACTTTTCACTTTCCACATTTCATCCCCTCATCTCCGTACCTTTTTGGATTTTTGGGTGTACTTTCCCAAGAAGGGGTTGTCCCTCATTTCTTGGGAAGAAGGGGCTGAAGGCCAAGAGGCTTGTAGCTGGAAAAATATAAAATCCAAACCATTAACCTTCTAGATACTCTCCTAGGGATCCCAAGGATAATTAAACATCTCTCATAAAAAAATGATGCGACCCTTGAAAGCATAACTAATAACAAATGCCAACCAGGGAGGGGCATGTGTGGGCACTATTTTTAACGCTTAGGTAAAAGCCCCACACATATTTCCACCTTGGGGAAGCATGATGTGACTAGGGTAGATTCAAGGTGGGAGATTTTTTTATTGCTTAGGTACAATCCCCACCTTGGATTCAACCTAGAAACATCCTAAAAATAATTAAAGGAAATAAATGGGCTTGGAAAAAGGTTGCATTGAAAACGAAGGTGAAACACACCCTCTATAAAGGCGCCCATAAACGAGACACAAAAACATCTTTTATTTCATTAACCCCATTCCAAAAAGCATTCCCCTCATCCACATGACTGAGAAGGAGGACCCCTCAGGAAACACCCCTAAAATTGAGGAACGATTCACCCAATAGGTCGTTTTGTCATCTCTCCCATACCTAAACTTGAAAACTTGCTTAGGGTCTTTGAGAATTGGTTTATTTTTATGAGTTAGTTTGTATGTTAATGATTAGATGGCTCTATTTTTTATTTTATTTACTCATCATGATGCTTTGAATTGAGATCCTTGCAGGGCGTATCCATTTGTTTTTTTAGGACCCAACTGGTGGATAGTTTTGGAGGAACAAGCCTATCTTGGGCTTCCATGGGGCTTGAATCCCATAGGTTTGATGCCAAGGGCCCTAATACTGGATCAAAATGAATTTCATTTGGAGGCATAAAGAACACCTTGGACAACCTTTCCTAGTCCTCACATGCCATACTATTTGTTTGGAGGGGCCAAAACGTCACCCTTGAAGAGTTGACATCATCATTGGGGCTAGGGTTTTGGTGGTGAAGTTTCTATTTGTTGTCACTTGGAATGAATCGGTGGGAGGAGGCTATAGAACATGAGAGGGAGTATCTATGAGCCCCAATAACTTCAAATTTATTCTCCAATGACTTTCTTAAAGGGTTAAAACGTCACCCTTAGAGGGGTGATGTCATTTTAGGGTTTCTATTGTGCACCTTTTAATTTTTAAGTTTGAATTAATAATGAATTACTTGTGTAAAGGGTAAAAATAAGGGTTGTTTTCCCCTTATTTTGTGTTTACCCTAACTTAAGTGGACAAACTATGTTTAAGACATTTTGTATAAATAGAGATCATTTAAATCTCATTTTCATATAACTCTCCCATTGTGAGAAGTACTTGGCTGAAATTTTCACTATACTTGAGGATTCTTGGTGTTTATCTCTCTTGCAAATGGTTTTTGGTGTTATATTTTGATGAATGGATGAGCTAAGGTGGTGCATACCTCTTGGAGTCTTTCTTTCTTTCTATTGGATGGTAATTTTCTTGGTGAACTAGGGTTTGATCTCTCTCTTTCTTGGAGTTGGCAAGGAAAAATACGCATTTGTTAGCTATTTCTTGATATTTCTTGGCTTTTGTTGGTTAAAAACCTAGGAGGATTATGTTGGATACACCCTCCATTAAGCTTCATCTAAATTTATAAGTTTACAAGTCATTTTGCAAGGGTTGCTAGGAGGAATATGCGTGTGTATACCCTCCTAGATTTTACCCTAGTTTGATTGGAATACCCTAGGGAGTAAGAGGATTTAAACCCCTATGAAGCTTGTTGATCCAAATTGTGTCTAAAGACTCCATTCAACCAAATAATAAAGGAACTGATCTAAATTTTCATTGGAGATATAAATTAGTTTTCTTGGTAAACGTGAAAAGTCAAGATTTTGAGATTGTCTAAGCTGGAATCAATTTTATGCTTTTTATGCTTGGTTGAGCCACTAGGGAATCACACTTTATTGAGTGATTCTTGCTTCTGTTATAAAATTTTATCTACAGCCATAAGGGCTGCAGAAACCCTAACACATTTTCATTAATAACTCACTACTCAACCGTCTAAAGTTGCTAAACACTTGCCCCTATAATCTACTAAGGCTAGCACACTTTTTGGTGGATTGTTGGAAATTTTTTATGGTTGATATCTTGGCTGTAATAAATTGAATCCCACATCCATAAGGACAAAAATTACATCTCTACAACACTTTTTCTTTCAACCTTATTCCATGCTAGAGTCTTGCTCTTTCATTTTTGAGTTGAACTAGTATTTACTAGTTTGTCTATTGCTTATTCAACTAGACTTTTAACATCCTTATTTTAAACTCTTATTATCATTTTATTGCTAATATATATTATTTTTTAATGCTGCAATTAAGGACAACAAGCTTAAATTTCTTTTCCACCTAACATATTACATGCATACTTGGCTTTCCCTGTGTCTCAAGCATGTATAATCAGCCTTTGGAGGTACTCATATCTCTTGGAAACCATTGGATACCATCAAGACACTTTTCCAAGACTTTTAAGCACTTAATTTCTTGAAATATAGGGGATACACTTCTATCATACCACTTTTCATCTCTTCCCCCCCTAGGTTCAGTGGGATTCCCCCTTTGAGGTGATTACTTCATCTCTAAAGTGACAAGAATACTTGCCTAAGGTGACAGTGGGTAGGTATTCTCTTAGTTATTGCCATTTTTTGGTTGGGTTGGGATTTTCCCAACCTACAACTTGTGCAATAAAATTTTGGCGTCATTGTTAGGAAGGATTTAGAATCCTCTTTAGAACTCTAACGACACTTTGGAAAGCTATCCCAAGGAATTTTCCTAGTTTTCTTGGTGAATCCACCTATGGGAAGTTCTCTCTCCCTTTCCATCCTTTGATGAGACTTGATCTCATTTGATGACTCCATTGAGGTATTACTTTAAGTAATGGACCCATGGCCTCACGAGACTTACCATGGCCATTCCATAAGATGTACCCCTCTATTGATGTTCAAAATATCCCTAGATATCCAAATCATTTTCCTATAGAGTGGAGGGAAATTTTACCTAATTTTAATGGTGATCCACCTATAACAGTCACCCATGTTGTCAATTATATGAAGTATGCTTCAAGCTTACATGTGCTACATGAGGATGTGTTGATGAAATTTTTTATATCTTCACTGGAATCAAGTCAAAGGAGTTGGCTTGCACAATTATGTAATCCAAAACGTATCCCATATTCTACAAATCTCATCGAATAATTTCTCAAGAATTATCCTCCAACTACTCAGAATTTGCAAGATAATTTCTAGGAGCTCATACACGTTATTTGCGGAGAAGATTTTCTAGTGGATGATGAGACAATAGAAGAATAAATGATTAAATAAAGTTACCAATAAGATCCTAATGAATTTTATCATGTTGTAGATATGGATGAGACATTTGATGAAGATGAAGTTCTTATATCTGACCTTCCACTTCATGAAAAAATCTAGGCCTTTGCTTCTCCTGCACATCAAGAAGAAAACATGATGAGTTATGATCCTTTTGAGAATGTTGATGATACTTTATTCCATGAATTTGGAAGTGAAGAAATATTAGAAGAGCCCTTGGATGCAACATATCCTTTTGAAAGAAAGCAAACAAAGCACTTTGCATTAAGGATTAATCCCCTTGTGATGAAGAGGTGATAGAGGGGGCATGTCCATAAAGAGAAAGAAGAATTATAACTAATCACAACAGGTTGAGACATTGTTGTATTTATTCACTCCTAATTAAGGTGATATTGTCCAACTTTTCTTTCCTCCTAGGCATGAATTTGAATAAGAAATTGAAGATCCAGTTGAAGCCTCCCTAGCCTCTATCCTTCCTACACAGAAAGACAAAGAGATCATTATTTTGAGTCATATTGATGGTTTTATGAAAGAACCCTTGGATTTGCTTGATGAGCATATAGACAAGTTCATACAAACTGGGAGACATAGATGGGATGGTATTTGTCTCATTTTTTATGGGGACCCCATTTATGACATTGAGAGTGGATCTCGAGCAAAAGGGGTTGAGTTGTCATCAAAATAATGGTATTCATATGTATATGATTCAGATGTTTGGAATTCTGATGATGATATGATTACATATTTGTTATGTCCATCTGAGGATGACACGATGCAACATTTTCATGATGATTTTTGGCCATCCCTTCAGAGTTATGATGCATATCCTTTTGGGGATGCAGAATTGTTCTACGAGGATTTTCACCCGCTTTCATCCTCAATTTTAGATGAACACCAGGACGTGGCCATCCCATAGCAATCAAGGGCTCACTCTAGAAAGAGAAAGTATTTTCATATTGGGGATTTCTACAAGGATTCACAGATGCAGAGGCCACTTTTTTCTTTCTCTAGACCTGAGTCGGTCCCTTACCTCATTCCTTCTTATCAAGGAAATCATGAGGTATTCTTGGGATATCTCATATCTTCTCAGTATTTAGGAAGTAACGATTATACTAACGAAGATGAATATTACCCATCCCTCTTTAGATATGAATTGATTAATATTGTGGTTACACTTTCAGGCAACATGATCAGGATGATGGTTTCTCTTTCTAGAAGGAATTCCTCCCTCCCACCCATCTCCATTCATTTCATTTCATGATTTATTATATACCTATTTATACTCATGATAATTATGTTCTTGACTTATCTTTGTTATCTTACATAATTAAGCACAGGGGGAGATACTTTGATGAGATGATCGACTGGTTGCACTGGTTGTATTGTTGAAAATACTAATACAACTGAGAGGGGGGGGGGGTGAATCAGTTGTATATATGCTTAAACAATTTATACCCTTCTTAACAATTATTAATATTTCTTCATGTGTCATCAAGCAACATACATCATATGGACAGTAAGAGTAAAGATCATCAGTCACACATAAAATACACACAGAGACAGATTTTCACGAGGAAACCCATAAAGGGAGAAAACCTCTTCTTCTTCGAAATGATAGGCAGTCTTTTGCAGTTCTGTACATCATTTACAATTGAGCACCAACTCATGTGAGGCTTCTACCTCTGTTTTACAAGCTACAACTTGTTGAGAGCACCAACTCTCTGTTTTCTCTAGCACCCACTAGAAGGAAGCACCAACTCCCTGGTTATTCCAGCACCCACTGGATGGAAG
>JASDQU010500734.1:27957-42233 GCA_032191745.1 Picea mariana | reverse complement strand
CATTTTTTAATTTTGCAAAGGAGTATTTTGTTCATGATCTCTATCAAATCCAATTTTTGGGTAGCAGTCACTTTTGTGACACATAGCCTTCTTTTGTAGTGTTGTAAAAGACTTTCTTAATGATGCTTTTTTTATTCGATGCTTTAGCGCCTTCAGAATGTAACTTCTTTTAATATAATGGAAGCTACATTTTTTTCTGAGGAAAAAATATATTATGTTTTTTCTTTTGTAATCACTTCGCTAGTGGATTTGGTTCATTTTTTAATTTTGCAAAAAGGTTTCATATGTTCATTTTTTATCTATGCGACAACCATACCTCCTTGTTAGGCAAGAGACCAGGTAGCTTGTTTGTTACCTCCCATGCTTATAGTTTTAGCGAATTAAAATTAATTATTTAGCTTAAATTTGTCATTTTTTCATTTGTTTTTCCTTAATTTTACATGATGCATTCAAACTGTCCAACTTGCATCAAACAAATGTGGTGTATCCTGAAAATTTATAGGATGCACCTTTAGTAGTCCATCATGTATATTTACAGGACGCATTGTACTTGGGGTCACAATTGACTTAGAACACGCTGTTAAATATTATCATAATTTTTAAAAAAAACATGTTTTTGGTGCTTCTCGATATTTCAAATGCATAGAAAAAGAACAGGAAAATGGATGGGTTATACAAGACCTATTGTTACACTTCATAAATAGAAGCAGCATTGGCAATGCTTCACAATATCATAATTGCACAGCCAATGTTTTTTTATAAAATGTCTTGGCGCTTTCAGTGCTCTAGGAAATACATAGAGGCACCATTAGCAATGTTTCTGCATATACCAAGTGCACCAACATGTCCTATTTAATTTGAACAAATTCCCACACTTTCTAGTTTGTTCATAAATTTTCAATAGAACCGCTATGAGTGCATTATTTGAAATTGAGCATAGTGTTAAAACATAAAAATAAATAAAATTCCATGATTTTTGGTGCTCTTTATCATATCTATAAGTATCATGGGTTATGATTCTCAATATTATAAATGCTCTAGGAATTGTATGGACGCATTGTTGTCGATGTGCCTATACAAGTGGCACATTGATACTAATAGTAATTACCATGGCCACTTTATTGGTGTGGTAGGTTTTTATAATGAGCACCAGTTATGGCGTGTCCATTATTTTGACACACTGCATACAATGTGTCTAAGTTTTAAGGCACACCGATATGTTTTACACAATTTGTTTGAAAAAAAAAATCATTTCATTCAAAAATCAATAAAAATGGACATTACTATATATTGTTTGTGTGTGTGAGTTTGTGTTTGCCTTATGAAATTTGTATGTGAACCAGAGATAATGGTGAAGACGATAACAACAGAAGGTTGACATATACGACTTTGTACATGAGTGGGAGGACCGAGAGAGGGAGAGGGATATGTACTCTCACCCTATTACAACAAAAACTCATGTCATTTTGAGGAATGTTGACTTCTTCAAGTTTTATGTAGAGGCTACATCCCTCAAAAGGAACATGTGCTTGTTGATGCAATTGATTTGTCACCGAGATCATGGTAGGCAATCATTCATGGTCAGTCTTGATATTTGGTACCAGTGCATAGCGAAGGATTTTTTTTTCATTAATGGTTTGTCTAAGAGAGGGGAGTATTTTCCCCAGTTTCATGATCTCTCGATTGGCATCAAGAAAGATAATCAAGTTGCATATCTGTATAGATATGTAAGTGAGGAAATCACTAACCCTAGTGACCTCTCAGTTTCTGGTGATTAGTTGGATTTACATGCATTTGGAGTAGAGGAAGTTAGGTTCTTATTACTTACGATCACGACAATATCACAATATACCTCTTTTTATTATTGCATTAATTTCCCTTTTCTGCACTATGTGGTTGATTTAGTTCAAAGGCCCAAACTGATTAGGTGTTCTGCCATTTTTTCACGATAATTTTCTTTTGTTCTAGATCATTATCATGCTCTATTTGATGGGAGGATGGTCTTCACAGTTTCTTAAGAGTTATTTAATTTATTTTTTGAGAGATTTCCAACCACTCTACTGATATTATATCGCATCCTTCCTAAAAATATAACTGATGTGTGTATGTGCATGTTGGGGTAGATGTTTCCCAAGAGGGGCTAACCAGAGTACCCATGTAGGTCGGTGAGTTCAGATGTTCCGGATTTGTTAGCTAGTGAGGATGTTCCCATCTTCAATCTTATATAGTACTCATACAAGGGGATGGATTGGAAAGGATGCAGAAACACCTCATTTAGTTAAGAAAATCCAACAAATGCTAGATATAATATTATCATTATGTTTTGATTAAACTGCTTGCATATTTTTTTGTCTTGTTTAAGTAATATACTATAACATTTTGTTTGAATTGTTTAATTATTGTTGTCTACTATTTTGTAGATATTAGCACATTGTTAGGGAGGTGCCTTCCCAATAGTTTAAGGATATGGCTGAGGTTGATGAGTCGAATGAGGTGTAGAGACTTGGCATGCCATGCAGGTCGAATTACATATTTATTTAGGAGGTGATGGATCATATATTTGCATTGAGTCCTCGCCATAAAATGGTCCTTGCACAAGATAGAGAAATCACACATGACCCTAAACTTGCATCAATATGGGAAACCCATCCTTGTTGTATGATGTTATTGATGCATCATGTTATCGGTACCCTTAACCTACTCAAGAGGTTGAGGGCTCC
The DNA here is from genome assembly GCA_032191745.1 of Picea mariana. Taxonomy (NCBI): domain Eukaryota; kingdom Viridiplantae; phylum Streptophyta; class Pinopsida; order Pinales; family Pinaceae; genus Picea; species Picea mariana. The sequence continues at coordinate 39,513 of JASDQU010500734.1, read as the reverse complement.
CCAGTGGTCTTCTTCATATTATTCCACCGATGATGGCGATCCTCCACCTCCTCCTATATGATTCCATTGGCCATCATCTCCTCCATGAGTATATTGAACATTGTCTACTCCACGAGTAGATTGACCACCATGTCCTCCACAAGTAAAACGACCACCATCTCTGACTCTAACATTGGACCGACCACCATCTTCAAATACAACACTGAACTAACCACCATCTCCTCCTCTAGTAGTTAGCGATCACCATCTCCTCTAGTATTAAACCAACCAACTACTACACCCACTACACTCACTATTAATGTTATAGAAATTATGGCCACATCATGTGATATAGTTTTTGGTGGAGAGACATATTATATGCAGCATTCTACATTATTATCTAACAAAGGTATCGATACCTCTGGCTCTAGTTGTTGAGGTACTAATGCCTCTATATCTTGTGGTCAATGTATTAATGCCTTTATCTCCTGGTAGCAAAGGTGGGGGTGTGTGTGTGTATTTCAATTATACATGTAAAATATATGCATGTCAACAATTGATATAATCATTTATATAAATTATGCATTTTCATATCATGTCAATGTCGATGTTGTTTTATTTATAAAATGTGGTTTATGTATGTTAATGATTTATATTATTAATTATTTATTTGTTTTAAAATTAAATTTGAGATGTATCACTCATTTAAATTTGTGATGTGCCCAAAGGGGTTGGATCTAATGGTGGAAAGCGAGGAGTTTTTCACCATTTGGAATGGTTCAATTCCAATGAGGGTCACTTAACCTGGACCTATGGGGACACCTTAACCCAGAGAGATTATATTAAAAACATTCTCGTAACCCATTCACACATAAGTGGATCAAATCCCACCCCCATGAATTCAACTTTTAAGGACATAATGACCAATAAAACATAAGAATTCTATAATAATGTCTTTGGTTTCCCTAGCCTAATAGCCCTGCAGTTTCCCTCGTCCACTGCAGCTCCCCCCGTAGCGATGGCTAATGAGGATCTGGATCCCTAATCATAATTTGGTGCATATGCAATGGCCTTCAAGCAACTTGTGGGATCATTGGATAATCCCTCCTCCCTCCCCAAACTTACACAATTCGTGAAGAAACTGGACTAACTCCCTAAGATCGAGAGAATGCGAACAACCACCTGAAACAAAGAATTAGCCTATGCCTCCAAAGGAATAGTAGGGAAATTTACTAAACTCTATCCATCACCTCGGCAAGTGGAACTTTGGATACTGTGGAACTGGAAACCCCTCGTCAAAGGGTGTCTGAATCACTTCTTATATGGTATGGGTTTCTACACTTTCATTTTTTAGCACAAAGGGGACAGGGATATTTGTTTTTTAAGAGAGCCATATTTCTTTATCTCAAGGGGTTTTTATTTGAACCAATTGACCCCATACTTTGATCTGAAGTGTAATATCCCCACTGTCATCCATGTATGAGCTCATCTCCCACATCGCCCCCTCCATTGTTGGGGAGATGATGTTCTAAGAAGTATTGGCAACTCATTGGGAAAATACATTGATAAGTCAAAGGCAAAATCCCCAATGTTTGATTGTGCTCAAATCTATGTAGAAGTAGATCTAGATAAAGGAATGACATAAGAAATCAAGTTAAAACTAGATTACCTAACCCATGTCCATAAATTGGACTATGAGAAATCGCCCTTCAAATGTAAGATATGTCACGACTACAGTCATTTTTCCTAAAATTGTAGAACAAGCCAAAGAAGAATGTGTCAAAATCACAATAGATAAAGGAATGAAAGCAAGTCCAAAAGAAAGAAAATACAAGGAGATACAATCCTTCAGGACCCCCAAACCCTACATGTGCTTTAAACCCTACTCATAATCCTCCCACTGCAACAATTCCCAAAGACAATAGAAAAAATCAAAGGAATCCAAGTAAAAAAGTGCAGGAAGAACCACCCCTCATCTCCACCAACAAATATGCAAGTTTGGGTGAGTCTAAATTAGGTAGAGAAGATGAAGAAATCCCTAACAAAAACCCTAATTCATCAAGCACCATTCCCTATGTATCAGAACCCTAAGACAGGGAGGAAGAAGAGGTTGATCTAGAAGATGATAAAATTCTCAAAGAAAACCCCACCACAGAAACCCAGAAAAAAAAAATAGTTCCCCCCAAAGGGAAATCTGGGCAAGTCTTCGAGGAAGGGGAAATTCCACTAGAGAGAACTCGGAATTTTAAAAGAAGGACAAACAAATACACAAGAGAAGAAGCAACAATTAAAGAAAAATCCCTTGTAAAACAATATTCAATATAGAGCTCACTAAGAAATATGGGTCAGAAAGGAAATATCAAAGGAATAGAAGCTCATATCCCATCTACCCTAAGTGGATGGGCCACCTCAACCCAAAAAAAATGAAGAATCTCTCTTGGAATTATAGAGTCTTCACTAGCAAAGCCAAGATTGAATCCCTTAGAGACCTTATCAAATCTGAGAAGCCCTCTGTAATTCTCCTCTAGGAGACTAAAATGGAGGAAATAGAAGCCATACAAATAGGGAAAACAACAATTCAAAATGGTGGAGGAGAAGCTATAAGCTCAGCAGGGGCATCAAGAGGAATCATGACCTTGTGGGACTTATATCAACTCAATCAAGAGGTATCTTTTCATTCAAATCATTGGTTACTCATTGTCTTTCGTAGTAGAGAAAACGGCCACAAAATCTCTATTATCTATATATATATGCCCAATATATACATGGACAAGGTTGAATTTCAAATATCTCTATTATCCTTCAAAGATAATTTAGATCTTCCTTCATGTATAGTTGTTGGGGATTTCAACACAATCTTGCAAAATTCAAAAAAGAGAGGGGGAAATAGTGTTAGAGATCCAAAGTGGGAGATGATGGAAGACCTTGTTTTCTGATTAAATCCATTATGGATGCAAAATTCATCAGCCATTTTTATCATTAAAGAAGGATGGATAACCCCCATCCAAGGTTCCCCAAAATTTGTTTGGGAGAGAAAATTGAGAGGAGTCAAATCGGCTCTCAAATCTTGGGTGAAGTTGTCACACACTCCCACAAATCAGGAAAGAACCTTGAGAATGTTGGAATTAGAAACTCTTCAATAGGAAATGAAAGTACAAGAATTCACAGAAACTCACTTACAGAAGGAAAGGGAATCCTACCAAAATCTACATATAGCTTTCTGATGGGAAGAAGAGGAGTGGAGGCTTAAATTACATAGCCTATGGCTCAAATCAGGAGACTCAAACACAACATACTTTCATAAGCAGTCACAACAGAGGCACCAAAAAAACATTGTCCAAAAAACATAAGTGGATAAAGGACAGACCCTAGAAGATTTCAACTAGATCAAGGAAGCAGCAGTGACCCACTATGAGAAACTCTACTCACAAGATAAATAAGAGGAAGAGGTAGGTAACCAACAAGATATGCTAGCACACATCCCAGCCTATGTCACCGAGGACGAAAAACGAAGCTCTTCTTAGAGAAATTAGTGAAGAAGATATTTTTCAAGCCATTTGGAGTTTAGAACAAGAGAAGGCACCAGGGCCGGGTGGATTCTCCATACACTTTTTTCAAGCCTTCTGGGAGACAATCAAATATGATTTGAAGAGGATGCTTAATTATATATTGAATAAGAAAAAAGTGGGAGGATCAACAAATTTGACCTTCTTGGACCCCATTCTGAAGGATTCCAACCCCTCCAATGTCTTCAGGTTCAAACCTATTTCCATTTGCAATTCAGCCTATAAGGTTCTCACAAAAATCATTGTGAATATAATTAAACCACTCCTAAGCAAGCTAATTTCATAAAATGAAGGGGGGTCCATGGAAAACAAGAAAATAATTGACAATAATCCTTGTGAAAGAATCCATATACACTAGTCAGAATAAGAAAGAAAGAGGAATGGTTATAAAATTGGATATGGATAATGCTTTTGATAGATTCAAGCATGCATTCCTCTTATTGGTGCTTAGGAAATTTCGATTCTCAAAAGACTTTTTAAATTGGATTCAAGCATGTATTGGATCATCATGGATTTCGACAATGATCAATGGCAGACCAGATCAATTTTTCCAATTCAGTAGAGGACTATGGTAGGTATAACCCCTCTCCCCCTCTCTTTACATTATTATGGCAGAATCTTTAAGAATAAAGTTGGAAGAAGAACATCATCTGGTACATCTCCCTAGCCTACAACTAGCAAGAGGAATAAATGGAATCAATCATTTGTAACTTGTAGATGACACCTTACTTCTCAGTGCGGCATCCACCATAGTATCCAAAAGATTCAAGAAAATTTTGTAGAAGTTTCTCTCCGCCTTACGAGGTAAAATAAACAACACGAAGATTCAAATCTATGGGTGGAATCTAATAGAAAGTATCCCAACTACAATTTCAAGGACCCTTGGCTTTCTGGTGGTATAACATTGGTCTTCATTCAAATATTTGGGTATACCAATATCCCTGAATCTCCCTTCCTCCTAGGTATGGAATGAATTCCTTGGGAAAATGGCAAAGTGAACTCAAATCTAGGGAGCACTCTAGCTCAACACTGCAGGTAAAATTGTTTTGATTAAAATTGTCCTCTCTTCCTTAACCATTTTTCAATGTGCAGCTTTGCTAGCGCCGAAAGGAATAATCGAAAAAATATCCATAAGAATTTGGAGCTTCCTTTGGGAAGGAGGTAAAAAAAATACAAAAAAAATCCATCTAATCAATTGGAACATGGTTTGCCAATCCCTCAATAGAGGAGGAATAGAAAACTGACATCCCTCTCTAATGAACACTTCCCTGGGAACAAAACTTGTCTGGAGATTAGTAATTGGTCAATCAGAATGGTGGAAAAAAAATTATAATAGTCAAACATCTTAGAGCACCTTGGAAACAATGTCTTGACATGCCACTCCCAAATACAAAGGGTCCTCCCTCTAGAAATTGATTAAAGTAGCATCCCCTTCAATTCAATCCAAACTCTCTTGGTACCTGGGGAATGGAGCTACAATAAAAAATTGGATAGACATCATAATGGGAAAATAGCCTCCGGGGTGAATTGAGGAATTACAACCACTTAGGGACTAGAGCATCTAGTAGGGCCTCACTAAATTAGAATATTATATGCAATGGGAAGAAAATGTGAAGTGGATTGGTTGGAAAATCTTCCATCCTCCCCCCCACTTGCAACCTTTGGTTCCTCAATTTTATCATCTCTTAGTTGGTTTCACACCCGTTGACTCCAATTCAGTCAACAAAAGCTATTTGGGCAACACAGACTACTCCATCAAAAGTGGCTTCCAACACCTACTTGCAGACCTCTCTTGATCCCCACGCTCCAAATTGTGAGCCTTAATCTAGCATGGAGACATTTTTCCTAAGGAAAATTATTTTTGTTGGATCATAGTTCGAGGAAATTTATTGATCCAGGTGGATATCGATGGCTACCCACCTATTCCACTGGCTCAGAAAACAGTTTTCCACCTTGGAATTTTTTCAGTAGTTTTTCGGGTTCCAAACTTTCGGGGTCGTTTTGAGGCCCTAAACAAAGTTTTTTGGGGATTTGGGGCCCAAGTGATTGCAAATCACACTTATTTGGGCCAGTTGAAAATTTTTCTTCTCGGTTAGATCCTTCCAACGGGATATCATGAGCCTATAACGGAGATTGTATGCAAAATTTACAACACCCGGAAGTTGATGTACTAACTTACCGCAACGGGGCCCACATGACTTTTGGCACTTCATCTCCTAGGGTTAGGTTTTTGGATGTCTAGGGTTTTGGAATTCATATTTATTTTAAAAATTCCTTTAGAGCTTCATCGTATTCATATTCTTGTGAATGAGCACAGTCATCAAATCTCTTCTTAGAGATAAGCCGCCACCATTCTAGCAATCTTGTTTTCCGCTGCATTTTACAGTTTCATCTTATTTTCTTATTTAATAGAAACCAGTTTTATTGTATATCAGCTATTCTGTGTCAAGCATATTTTGATAATAATTTGTATTCATTTCGTTATGCTCATAAAATACATATCAGTGGTATCAGATTGGTCTTCTCCTTGCCGTCCTTAATGTATGTCCCCAACAAGGTCAGGGTACAAAGAATTGGATTTCGAGCTTGATTCTCTTGAGGACAAAATATCTCACATGCCCAAGCGACCTTTCATGGTGGGAGACAAGAAATACAATGGGACATGATATCCCTTAAAAATGTTGCTCAGGGAAGCCATCATGCAACAGAGGAATGAGATGATGGATAGTTTTGCACAAATCCTTCGACAGCAACCAACAGGCGACACATCTTCCTCAAAGGGAGGCGTCGCCCCCTTCAAGGTACAAATAAAATTCTATATTCCTCTATTTGAAGGTCATATAGACACAGATGTTGTAGACAAATGATTGAATCTACTAGAAGAGTATTTATCTATCAAAAACTTCTCGAATAGAGAAAATATTACTTTTGCGCTCCTCAAAGTCGTTCCCCATGTCAAATATTGGTGGGAAACTTTATGCGAGCAAAAGGAAACAGAGGAACCCTAATTATTTATAGTCATGGTCACCTGGGAGTCCTTTATGGATTCTATTAAGGAACAATACTACCCTATTGGAAGTTATGACGACCTGTACACAAAATGGACCACACTACGGCAGGAAAGAGACCAAGTTGTGCCCGAGTTCACAAATATCGTCCATACTCTGCACACCAACCTGGGTATGAAATATTATGAGTGACATCTGGTGCTCAAGTATCGCGGCGTTATACATAGATACATCCAGGCCGAAATGGAGTTTATGGACTTCTCATCCTTGGGCGCGGCCTACGGATATGTCGTCAAAATCAAGCAGAAGCTCAAACAAAATATGCGACAATTTGGGCTTGGGAACCCTTCATAGCAAAAGCCAGGAAAAGGTGGGCCCCAACCCGCAAAAAAAAAGGACGGAGAAAAGACAAACCACCTTAGGACAACCAGTATAGGCTACAATCAAAGAAGGAAACTGAAAAGACAAAGAAATATACTAGGAAGTGGTGTGACTTCCATAAGAGCTCCTGGCATAAAACTATTGATTGATGCTCAAAAAAGTCATTGGTGCCTGAGGTGAAAGACTTTGAATCAGATGTGGGTTCTTACTCTAAGTCAGAACCAGAAAGGGGGAGACGAATCATTGACACAGAACCTAGTGCTACCATAGCTACCACCAAGCTCCATCCCAGTGAACCAGACGATCCAAAGGAAGGTGAGCGCATTTTTCATTCACAGATGTGAGTGAAGGTCACCCTACTTCACTTCATCGTTGATAGCAGTAGCCAGAAGAACCTCATATCAGCAGAGGTTTTTAAGCGACTCACCATGTTGATAACACCACACCTGCATCCCTACACCATCGAATGGCTCTGACAAGGAAGTTACATCGACGTCAGCCAACAATGTTGCCTTTCATACGGCATCAAGCCCTTCAAAGACGAGGTATTGTGTGATGTTTCCCCTCTCAAAGTTTGTAATGTTTTTCTGGGCCAACCATATTTATGGAAACACCATGTTGTATATGCATCTAGGCCTCGCAGTGTTATTATTACTTTTAACAATAAATAGTACAGAATACCCGAGGAAGTCCCAGCTAGTGTTATTTCCTTGATCTCTACCAAGCAATGCAGGAAGGTCATCTCTCAGATGGGGAAGTTTTTCTTCTTCATGATTAATCTCTCTCAGAATGAGCGAAAGATCACAGCCACATCCAGGGCCTCTGCGGCCGACCTCTCCACACAGCAGAATAAAGTAGATAAGGTCATGGAAGAATACTCGGATATCTTCTCCTCACCTACCAGGGTACCTCTACATTGCCAGGTCAAGCACCCCATCAATCTGACCCCCGACGCATCACTTCCTAATAGGTCAATCTATCGCCGCCCTCTATTAGATAATGAGGAGATCAAGTGGAATATTCAAGAACTTCTCCACAAAGGACACATCCATCCCATCTCATCACCTTGTGGGAGCCCAATCGTGTTGGCACAGAAGAAATATGGAACCTAGTGACTCTACATTGATTACCTGGCCCTGAATAAATCACAGTTAGAAACCGGTACCTAATTCCCAGAATTGACGACCTCCTTGATCAGCTCATAGGGGCCAAATACTTTAGTAAGATTGATCTAAAGTCTGGCTACCACCAGGTCCCGATAGAAAAGACATATGTATGGAAGACAGCCTTTAAGTCAAAGGAAGGTATTTTTGAATGGTTGGTCATGCCCTTTGGTTTGACAAATTCTCCAACAAATTTCATGAGGATAATGGATGATATCATGTGACCATTCACCAATACTTTTGTAGTGGTTTATCTTAATGACATTCTCATTTACAGCAAGACTTGGAAAAAACACTTGCAGCATATTTAGCAGGTTCTGCACACCCTGTGGCAGCACAAGCTATACACCAACTTCGGAAAATGCTCCTTCGGCATGGACAGGGTCCATTACCTGGGATACATCGTTGATGAGCATGGCATACATGTGGATCCAGCCAAGATCCAAGTCATCTGTGACTGGCTAGCCCCAACCAAACTCACTGATCTTTGGATCTTCTTGGGCCTTGCCAATTTCTACCGCAGGTTCGTGTTGGGATTCTCCCATATTGAATAGGCCCTCAGCCAAATAACTAGGGGTGGTGGTAAGGATAAATTTGTTTGGGGTTGATCCCAACAACAAGCATTCGATGATTTGAAGCAGAACTTGTGCTCAGCCTAATTGCTTTCACTATTGGACCTGTAGAAACCCTTTGAGATCGAGATAGGTGCTACAAACTATGTTGTGGGCGTCATTCTCACTCAGCATGGCCACCCCGTGGCCTATCATAGTGAGACCCTATCAGATGTTATCCGTAAGTGCCCTACTTACAACAAAGAAATGTACTCCATTGTGAAATCCCGCCACCAGTGGAGACATTACATTCTTGGGAAGGAGACAATCATCCACACTGATCATAAGCCATTGTAGTTCATGCAGACACAAGGCAAATTACAGAATGACCTCCATCAAAATTGTTCCACACACTAGTACATATGACCAAATTTGCGATGGTTTTTCGTTGATATTGCCACACTTATCCGTCACAATTTCCACGAAAGCCGAGTTTTTCTTTCATCGAAATAATTTCGTTGCTCTATGATCCATAATCAGATCTAGGATCCTAACAGGGCTCAAAAAGGCTCAAAAATGAAAGTTCTCAGAATCAGACGAAACTAGAGCCATTGCATCTGTCTCGTCGCACTGATTTTGGCCATATATTTACTTTCTTAAATGAATGTTGTATGAGAGAGTTATTTCACTCTGGCCGTTTTTACAAACAGGCAAAAAGTCAACAGTCAAAGAGGGACGTGGCACTTTTTGGAGGTGACACGTGGCAGTGGCAGAAGTGACAAGTGGCAGCACAGCAGCAGGTGACTGGTCAGTGACAAGGATCCACCTAGCAGTTGACAAGTGGCAGTTTGTTGACGAATTGTTGGGTGCCACATGGCCCAGTCATGGGCTGCTACATGGCACCATGGGATTGGTCAATGGGTTCATATGGAAAAATGTTATGGAGTCCATGGGGTTTGATCCCATGACCTCCTTGGTCAACCCAAATCTTGACAAAGTCCCTCCACCAATGCACCCTTGTGTTTCTTGTTTAACAAGGATCACTTTAGTTTAAATAAAGAGTACTAAAGTGAGAAAGGGCAAAAAGGGGGCTGGGGATAAGCCCCAACCCATGGTCAAACTCCTACATGTGACCACAACCTAGCAAAGGAGGCTTCTCCCTCTCATGCACGCCTAAAAGATAAGCACCAGCCCCAGGATCCAACGATATCCCATGAGACCAGGGGGGCGCACTCCAAAAGGGGCCTAGCCTAGCTAAGGCACCCTTTTATTAGCCCATGATCCCATACAGAATGCCATAAGACCAGGGGCGCACGCCCATTTAGGGGCTTATCCCTTTTATTTGCAGAAAATGGGTTTTTAACATTAGAAAATGTGATTTTTCAGTGATTTCCAGGCCTGTTAATGGAGATTTTGGTCATTTTTGGGGGATATTGGGCATTTTTGGAGCCCAGATTTTGGGAGGAAGTTGGGGATGGATAACCAATTTCAGATCTATATAAACCAGGCATGTTTGAGGCCATGAAGGACAGTCAGAGCAGATTTATGCTGAAGGGAAGCCAATCCAAAGCCATTTTTATGCAGGGAAGCTGTTGAGGAGCAAACGCTTGTGAGCCATTTCTGGGAGCTCCGGTCATCCGTTTTGCGTGTCGTTTCTTCTGTTGGGTTCTAGATATCTGGAAGAACATGAAAAAATCAGTTTTGTAGCCTAATGGCACTGCTGTGATGTATTTTTTGAGCTTTGAAAAGAAATAAAGAAGCCTCCCCCACTGAGACAAAGGCCCGGAGATGTAGGCAATTTTGTGTCGAACTTCGTTATCACTTCTCTTGTTATGGTTTGTTGTTATTATTGCTTCAGTTCAGATCTGTATATTTTCTTATGGCTGCTATGCTTATTCATTAAATCCTTCCGCTTTCATTCAGCTTCATAAATCGTTAATTAACACATGTAATTAAAAACTCAACCACAGTCATTAAAAGAATCTTTTTTGGATCAAGTGGTATCAAAGCTAGTTGACATTTGGATTTGAGTTTTTCATGTTAACCAGAGAAAATCTACATCGTGGTGAAGACGAGCTTGTTGCATAGAATCCGTTAATTGGATTGAGAAAGAGAGATTCTCACAGCGAGAATATGGCATCGGAAGAAGGGTTTTCTCAGGATGAGAAAGAGTTCCGGAAAACTTTCCTTGCTATGTCGGAGATGGTGAAAGTTTTGTATGAGGATTACTTGGAACAGAAAAGACCAAATCTGGGTGAATCTTCGAAGGGTAAAAGTGAAGAGGAAGAGGATCCTCCTCAGATTCCTCCTTCACCTCCATCATCACCTCCTTCTTCTCCTTCTTCTCCAAGTTCAAGTTCTAAATCTAATGCAAAGAAACATGTTCATAAGCATAAGAATGAAATGCCATTGTTAACAATTGATGTTAAATTTGAGTTACCCATATATGATGGTAAAGTAAATGTAGAGAAACTTGACAATTGGATCAGGCAGATGGAGATTTATTGAAGTGTGCAACAGATCAAGGATGAGGCCACACAAATCAAGTTGGCATCTTTGAGACTTGCAGGTACATCTCTCATCTGGTGGAAAAGAAAGTTGCAAAATGGAACGCAACAAGTGGGTAATGTATTTTCATCATGGCAAAGCTTCATTTCTGCACTTAGGAAACAATTCTATCCTTTGGGTTATAAAGAAAAAGCATTAATTGAATGGCAATCTTTAAAAATAAGAAAAGGACAAACGGTGCAAGAGTATACAGATGGATTTCGAAAAATGGCATTGATGTTAGATATCCCATTACATACACAGGAAACCCTTATGAAGTATATAGGAGGCTTACCTGCACATATTAGAAACATTGTATTCATGTTTTGATCTGGATTATTTTCGGCACGAAATGAGATCG
>JASDQU010500734.1:5230-19644 GCA_032191745.1 Picea mariana | reverse complement strand
AGATATAATATTATCATTATGTTTTCATTAAACTGCTTGCATATTTTTTTGTCTTGTTTAAGTAATATACTGTAACATTTTGTTTAAATTGTTTAATTATTGTTGTCTACTATTTTGTAGATATTAGCACATTGTTAGGGAGGTGCCTTCCCAATAGTTTAAGGATATGGCTGAGGTTGATGAGTCGCCTGAGGTGTAGAGACTTGGCATGCCATGCAGGTCGAATTACATATTTATTTAGGAGGTGATGGATCATATATCTGCATTGTGTCCTCTCCATAAAGTGGTCCTTGCACAAGATAGAGAAATCACACATGACCCTAAACTTGCATCAATATGGGAAACCCATCCTTGTTGTATGATGTTATTGATGCATCATGTTATCAGTACCCTTAACCTACTCAAGAGGTTGAGGGCTCACCAGTGGTCTTCTTCATATTATTCCACCGAGGATGGTGATACTCCACCTCCTCCTATATGAATCCATTGACCATCATCTCCTCCATGAGTATATTGAACATTGTCTACTCCACGAGTAGATTGACCACCATCTCCTCCACAAGTAAACCGACCACCATCTCTGACTCCAACATTGGACCGACCACCATCTTCAAATACAACACTGAACTGACCACCATCTCCTCCTCTAGTAGTTAGCGATCACCATCTCCTCTAGTATTAAACCAACCAACTACTACACCCACTACACTCGCTATTAATGTTATAGAAATTATGGCTACATCATGTGATATAGTTTTTGGTGGAGAGACATATTATATGCAGCATTCTACATTATTATCTAACAAAGGTATCGATACCTCTGGCTCTAGTTGTTGAGGTACTAATGCCTCTGTATCTTGTGGTCAATGTATTAATGCCTTTATCTCCTAGTAGCAAAGGTGGGTGTGTGTGTGTGTATTTCAATTATACATGTAAAATATATATCACAACAATAAAATATATGCATGTCAACAATTGATATAATCATTTATATAAATTATGCATTTTCATATCATGTCGATGTCGATGTTGTTTTATTTATAAAATGTGGTTTATGTATGTTAATGCTTTATATTATTAATTATTTATTTGTTTTAAAATTAAATTTGAGATGTATCACTCATTTAAATTTGTGATGTTCCCAAAGGGGTTGGATCTAATGGTGGAAAGCGAGGAGTTTTTCACCATTTGGAATAGTTCAATTCCAATGAGGGCCGCTTAACCTGGACCTATGGGGACACCTTAACCCAGAGAGATTATATTAAAAACATTTTCGTAACCCATGCACACATTAGTGGATCAAATCCCACCCCCATGACTTCAACTTTTAAGGACATAATGACCAATAAAAAATAAGAATTCTATAATAATGTCTTTGGTTTCCCTAGCCTAATAGCCCTGCAGTTTCCCTCGCCCACTGCAGCTCCCCCCGTAGCGATGGCTGATGAGGATCTTGATCCCTAATCATAATTTGATGCAGATGCAATGGCCTTCAAGCAGCTTGTGGGATCATTGGATAATCTCTCTTCCCTCCCCACACTTACACAGTTCGTGAAGAAACTGGACTAACTCCCTAAGATCGAGAGCCTGCAAATAGCCACCTAAAACAAAGAATTAGCCTATGCCTCCAAAGGAATAGTATGGAAATTTACTAAACTCTAGCCATCACCTCGGCAAGTGGAACTTTGGATACTGTGGAACTGGAAACCCCTCGTCAAATGGCATCCGAATCACTTCTTCTATGGTATGGGTTTCTACACTTTTGTTTTTTAGCACAAAGAGGATAGGGATATTTGTTTTTTAAGAGAGCCATATTTCTTTATCTCAGGGGGTTTGTATTTGAACAAAATGACCCCATACTTTGATCTGAAGTGTAATATCCCCACTGTCATCCATGTATGAGCTCATCTCCCACATCTCCCCCTCCATTGTTGGGGAGATGATGTTCTAAAAAGTATTGGCAACTCATTGGGAAAATACATTGATAAGTCGAAGGAAAAATCCCCAATGTTTTCTTGTGCTCAGATCTATGTAGAAGTAGATCTAGATAAAGGACTGACATAAGAAATCAAGTTAAAACTAGATGACCTGACCCATGTCCATAAATTGGACTATGAGCAATCGCCCTTCAAATGTAAGATATGTCACGACTACAGTCATTTTTCCTAAAATTGTAGAACAAGCCAAAGAAGAATGTGTCAAAATCACAATAGATAAAGGAATGAAAGCAAGTCCAAAAGAAAGAAAATACAAAGAGATACAATCCTTCGGGACCCCCAAACCCTACCTGTGCTTTGAACCCTACTCATAATCCTCCCACTGCAACAATTCCCAAAGACAATAGAAAAAATCAAAGGAATCCAAGTAAAAAACTGCAGGAAGAACCACCCCTCATCTCCACCAACAAATATGCAAGTCTGGGTCAGTCTAACTTAGGTAGAGAAGATGAAGAAATCCCTAACAAAAACCCTGATTCCTCAAGCACCATTCCCTATGTATCAAAACCCTAAGACAGGGAGGAAGAAGAGGTTGATCTAAAGGACGATAAAATTCTCAAAGAAAACCCCACCACAGAAACCCAGACAAAACAAATAGTTCCCCCCAAAGGGAAATATGGGCAAGTCTTCGAGGAAGGGGAAATTCCACTAGAGAGAACTTAGAATTCTGAAAGAAGGACAAACAAATACATAAGAGAAGAAGCAACAATTAAAGAAAAATCCCTTGTAAAACAATATTCAATATAGAGCTCACTAAGCAATATGGGTCAGAAAGGAAATAGCAAAGGAATAGAAGCTCATATCCCACCTACCCTAAGTGGATGGACCACCTCAACCCAAAAAAAATGAAGAATCTCTCTTGGAATTGTAGACTCTTCACTAGCAAAACCAAGATTGAATCCCTTAGAGACCTTATCAAATCTGAGAAGCCCTTTGTAATTCTCCTCTAGGAGACTAAAATGGAGGAAATAGAAGCCATACAAATAGGGAAAACAACAATTCAAAATGGTGGAGGAGAAGCTATAAGCTCAGCAGGGGCATCAGGAGGAATCATGACCTTGTGGGACTTATCTCAACTCAATCAAGAGGTAACTTTTCATTCAAATCATTGGTTACTCATTGTCTTTCGTAGTAGAGAAAACAGCCACAAAATATCTATTATCTATATATATATATATATATATATGCCCAATAGATACATGGACAAGGTTGAAATTCAAATATCTCTATTATCCTTCAAAGATAATTTAGATCTTCCTTCATGTATAGTTGTTGGGGATTTCAACAGAATCTTGCAAAATTCAGAAAAGAGAGGGGGAAATAGTGTTAGAGATCCAATGTGGGAGATGACGAAAGACCTCATTTTCTGATTAAATCCATTATGGCTGCAAAATTCATCAGCCATTTTTATCATTAAAGAAGCATGGATAACCCCCATCCAAGGTTCCCCAAACTTTGTTTGGGAGAGAAAATTGAGAGTAGTCAATCGGCTCTCAAATCTTGGATGAAGTTGTCACACACTCCCACAAATCAGGAAAGAACCTTGAGAATGTTGGAATTAGAAACTCTTCAATAGGAAATGAAAGTACAAGAAGTCACAGAAACTCACTTACAGAAGGAAAGGGAATCCTACCAAAATCTACATCTAGCTTTCCGATGGGAAGAAGAGGAATGGAGGCTTAAATCACATAGCCTATGGCTCAAATCAGGAGACTCAAACACAACATACTTTCATAAGCAGTCACAACAGAGGCACCAAAAAAACATTGTCCAAAAAACATAAGTGGATAAAGGACAGACCCTAGAAGATTTCAACCAGATCAAGGAAGCAGCAGTGACCCACTATGAGAAACTCTACTCACAAGATCAAGAAGAGGAAGAGGTAGGTAACCAACAATATATGCTAGCACACATCCCAGCCTATGTCACCGAGGATGAAAGCGAAGCTCTTCTTAGAGAAATTAGTGAAGAAGATATTTTTCAAGCCATCTGGAGTTTGGAACAAGAGAAGGCACCAGGGCCGGATGGATTCTCCATACACTTTTTTCAAGCCTTCTGGGAGAAAATAAAATATGATTTGAAGAGGATGCTTAATTATATATTGAATAAGAAAAAAGTGGGAGGATCAACAAATTTGACCTTCTTGGACCCATTCCGAAGGATTCCAACCCCTCTAATGTCTTCAGGTTCAAACCTATTTCCATTTGCAATTCATCCTATAAGGTTCTCACAAAAATCATTGTGAATATAATTAAACCACTCCTGAGCAAGCTAATTTCATAAAATGAAGGGGGGTCCATGGAAAACAAGAAAATAATTGACAATAATTCTTGTGCAAGAATCCATATACACTAGTCAGAATAAGAAAGAAAGAGGAATGGTTATAAAATTGGATATGGATAATGATTTTGACAGAGTCAAGCATGCATTCCTCTTATTGGTGCTCAGGAAATTTGGATTCTCAAAAGACTTTTTAAATTGGATTC
The DNA here is from genome assembly GCA_032191745.1 of Picea mariana. Classification (NCBI taxonomy): domain Eukaryota; kingdom Viridiplantae; phylum Streptophyta; class Pinopsida; order Pinales; family Pinaceae; genus Picea; species Picea mariana. Next base: position 15,161 of record JASDQU010500734.1, on the reverse strand, counting down.
AAGCATGTATTGGATCATCATGGATTTCAGCAATGATCAATGGCAGACCAAATCAATTTTTCCAATCCAGTAGAGGACTATGGTAGGTCTAACCCTTCTCTCCCTCTCTTTACATTATTATGGAAGAATATTTAAGAATAAGTTGGAAGAAGAACATCATCTGGTACATCTCCCTAGCCTACAACTAGCAAGAGGAATAAATGGAATCAATCATTCGTAACTTGTAGATGACACCTTACTTCTCAGTGCGGCATCCACCATAGTATCCAAAAGATTCAAGAAAATTTTGGAGAAGTTTCTCTTCGCCTTAGGAGGTAAAATAAACAACAAGAAGATTCAAATCTATGGATGGAATCTAATAGAAAGTATCCCAACTACAATTTCAAGGACCCTTGGCTTTCTGGTGGTATAACATTGGTCTTCATTCAAATATTTGGGTATACCAATATCCCTTAATCTCCCTTCCTCCTAGGTATGGAATGAATTCCTTGGGAAAATGGCAAAGTGAACTCAAAGCTAGGGAGCACTCTAGCTCAACACTGCAGGTAAAATTGTTTTGATTAAAATTGTCCTCTCTTCCTTAACCATTTTTCAATGTGTAGCTTTGCTAGCGCCCAAAGGAATAATCGAAAAAATATCCAGAAGCATTCGGAGCTTCCTTTGGGAAGGAGGTAAAAAAAATACAAAAAAAATCCATCTAATCAATTGGAACATGGTTCGCCAACCCCTCAATAGAGGAGGAATAGAAAACTGACATCCCTCTCTAATGAACACTTCCCTGGGAACAAAACTTGTCTGGAGATTAGTAATTGGTCAATCAGAATGGTGGAAAAAAATTTATAATAGTCAAACATCTTAGATCACCTTGGAAACAATGTCTTGACACACCACTCCCAAATACAAAGGGTCCTCCCTCTAGAAATTGATTAAAGTAGCATCCCCTTCAATTCAATCCAAACTCTCTTGGTACCTGGGGAATGGAACTAAAATAAAAAATTGGATAGACATCATAATGGGAAAATAGCCTCTGGGGTGAATTGAGGAATTACAACCACTCAGGGACTAGAGCATCTAGTAGGGCCTCACTAAATTAGAATATTATATGCAATGGGAAGATAATGTGAAGTGGATTGGTTGGAAAATCCTCTATCCTCCCCCCCACTTGCAACCTTTGGTTCCTCAATTTTATCATCTCTTAGTTGGTTTCACACCTGTTGACTCCATTTCAGTCAACAAAAGATATTTGGGCAACACAGACTACTCCATCAAAAGTGGCTTCCAACACCTGCTTGCATACCTCCCTTGATCCCCACGCTCCAAATTGTGGGCCTTAATCTAGCATGGAGACATTTTGCCTAAGGAAAATTATTTTTATTGGATCATGGTTCAAGGAAAGTTATTGATCTAGGTGGATATCGGTGGCTACCAACCTATTCCACTGGCTCAGAAAACAGTTTTCCACCTTGGAAGTTTTTCAGCAGTTTTTCGGGTTCTAAACTTTCGGGGTCGTTTTGAGGCCCTAAACAAAGTTTTTTGGGGATTTGGGGCCCAAGTTATTGCAACTCACACTTACTTGGGCCAGTTGAAAATTTTTATTCTCGGTTAGATCCTTCCAACAGGCTATCATGAGCCTATAACGGAGATTGTATGCAAACGTTACGACACCCAGAAGTTGATGTACTAACTTACCCCAATGGGGCCCACATGACTTTTGGCGCTTCATCTCCTAGGGTTAGGTTTTTGGATGTCTAGGGTTTTGGAATTCATATTTATTTTAAAAATTCCTTTAGAGCCTCATTGTATTCATCTTCTTGTGAATGAGAACAGTCATCAAATCTCTTCTCAGAGATAAGCCGCCACCATTCTAGCAATCTTGTTTTCCGCTGCATTTTACAGTTTCATCTTATTTTCTTATTTAATAGAAACCAGTTTTACTGTATATCTACTATTCTGGGTTAAGCATATTTTGATAATAATTTGTATTCATTTCATTATGCTCATAAAATACAGATCAGTGGTATCATATCGGTCTTCTCCTTGTCGTCCTTAATGTATGTCCCCAACAAGGTCAGGGTACAAACAATTGGATTTTGAGCTTGATTCTCTTGAGGACAAAATATCTTGCATGCCTAAGTAACCTTTCATGGTGGGAGAAAATAAATACAACAGGACATGAGATCCCTTAAAAATGTTGCTGAAGGAAGCCATCATGCAACAGAGGAATGAGATGATGGGTAGTTTTTCACAAATCCTTCGACGGTAACCAACAGGCGACACATCTTCCTCAAAGGGAGGCGTCGCCCCCTTCAAGGTACAAATCAAATTCTATATTCCTATATTTGAAGGTCAGATAGACACAGATGTTGTAGACAAATGGTTGAATCTACTAGAAGAGTTTTTATCTATCAAAAACTTCTCAAATAGAGAAAATATTACTTTTGCGCTCCTCAAAGTCATTCCCCATGTCAAATATTGGTGGGAAACTTTATGTGAGCAAAAGGAAACAGAGGAACCCTCATTATTTATAGTTGCGGTCACCTAGGAGTCCTTCAGGGATGCTATTAAGGAACAATACTACCCTATTGGAAGTTATGACGACCTGTACACAAAATGGACCACACTACGGCAGGAAAGAGACCAAGTTGTGTCGGATTTCACAAATATCGTCCATACCCTGCGCACCAAGCTGGGTATGAAATATTATGAGCGACATATGGTTCTCAAGTATCACGGTGTTCTACATAGATACATTCAGTCCGAAATGGAGTTTATGGACATCTCATCATTGGGCACGACCTACGGATATGCCGTCAAAATCGAGCAGAAGCTCAAACAAAAGATGCGACAATTTGGGATTGGGAACCCTTCATAGCAAAAGCCAGGAAAAGGCGACCCCAACCCGTAGAAAAAAGGACAGAGAAAAGACAAACCACCTTAGGACAACCAGTATAGGCTACAATCAAAGAAGGAAATTGAAAAGACAAAGAAATATACTAGGAAGTGGTGCGACTTCCATAAGAGCTCCTGGAATAAAACTATTGATTGATGCTCAAAGAAGTCATTGGTGCCTAAGGTGAAATCCTTTGAATCAGATGCAGGTTCTGACTCTAAGTCAAAACCAGAAAGGGGGAGACAAATCATTGACACAGAACCTATTGCTACCATAGCTACCACCAAGCTCCATTCCAGTGAACCAGATGAGCCAGAGGAAGGTAAGCGCATTTTTCATTCACAGATGTGGGTGAAGGTCACCCCGCTTCACTTCATCATTGATAGTAGTAGCCAAAAGAACCTCATAACAGCAAAGGTTTTCAAGTGACTCACCATGTTTATAACACCACACCTGCATCCCTACACCATCGGATGGCTCTGACAAGGAAGTTACATCCGCGTCAGCCAACAATGTCGCCTTTCATATGGCATCAAGCCCTTCAAAGACAAGGTATTGTGTGATGTTGCCCCTCTCAAAGTTTGTAATGTTCTTCTGGGCCAACCATATTTATGGAAACACCATGTTGTATATGCGTCTAGGCCTCGCAGTGTTATTATTACTTTTAACAATAAATAGTACAGGATACCCGAGGCACTCCCACCTAGTGTTATTTCCTTGATCTCTACCAAGCAATGTAGGAAGGTCATCTCTCAGATGGGGAATTTTTTCTTCTTCATGATAAATCTCTCTCAGAATGAGTGAAAGATCACAGCCACATCCAGGGTCTCTATGGCCGACCTATCCACACAGCAGAAGCAAGTAGATAAGGTCATGGAAGAATACTTGGATATCTTCTCCTCACCTACCAGGGTACCTCTACATTTCCAGGTCAAGCACCCCATTGATCTGACCCCCAATGCATCACTTCCCAATGGGTCAATATATCGTCGTTCTCTATTAAATAATGAGGAGATCAAGTGAAAGATCCAAGAACTTCTCCACAAAGGACACATCCATCCCATCTCATCACCTTGCGGGAGCCCAATCGTTTTGGTACAGAAGAAAGATGGAACCTAGAGACTCTACATTGATTACCTGGCCCTGAATAAATCACAGTCAGAAACCGGTACCTAATTCCCAGAATTGACGACCTCCTTAATCAGCTCATGGGGGCCAAATACTTCAGTAAGATTGATCTGAAGTCTGGCTACCACCAGGTTCAGATAGAAAAGACATATGTATGGAAGACTGCCTTTAAGTCAAAGGAAGGTATTTTTGAATGGTTGGTCATGCCCTTTGGTTTGACAAATTCTCCAACAAATTTCATGAGGATAATGGATGATATCATGTGACCATTCACCAATACATTTGTAGTGGTGTATCTTAATGACATTCTCATTTACAGCAAGACTTGGACAAAACACTTGCAGCATATTCAACAGGTTCTGCACACCCTGAAGAAGCACAAGCTATACGCCAACTTTGAAAAATGCTCCTTCGGCATGGACAGGGTCCATTACCTAGGATACATCATTGATGAGCATGGCGTACATGTGGATCTAGCAAAGATCCAAGTCATCTATGACTGGCTAGCCCCAACCACACTCACTGAGCTTTGGATCTTCTTGGGCCTTGCCAATTTCTACCGCAGGTTCGTGTTGGGATTCTCCCATATTGAATAGGCCCTCAGCCAAATAACTAGGGGTGGTGGTAAGGATAAATTTGTGTGGGGTTTATCCCAACAACAAGCATTCGATGATTTGAAGCAGCACTTGTGCTTAGCCTAATTGCTTTCACTACTCGACCTATAGAAACCCTTTGAGATCGAGATAGGTGTTACAAACTATGTTGTGGGCATCATTCTCACTCAACATGGCCACCCCGTGGCCTATCATAGTGAGACCCTATCAGATGTTATTCATAAGTGCCCTACTTACAACAAAGAAATGTACTCCATTGTGAAATCCTACCACCAGTGGAGACATTACATTCTTGGGAAGGAGACAATCATCCACACTGATCATAAGCCACTGTAGATCATGTAGACACAAGGCAAATTGTAGAATGACCTCCATCAAAATTGTTCCACACACTAATACATATGACCAAACTTGCGACGGTTTTTCATTGATATTGCCACACTTATCCGTCGCAATTTCCATGAAAGCCGAGGTTTTTTTTCATCGGAATAATTTCATCGCTTTATGATCCAGAATCAGATCTAGGAGCCTAACAAGGCTCAAAAAGGCTCAAAAATGAAATTTCTTGGAATCGGACGAAACTAGGGCCATTGCATCCGTCTCGTCGCGTTGATTTTGGCCATATATTTACTTTCTCAAATGGACGTTGTATGAGAGAGTTATTGCACTCTGATCGTTTTTCCAAACAAGCAAAAAGTCAACAGTCAAAGAGTGACGTGGAACTTTCTGGAGGTGACACGTGGCAGTGGAAGAAGTGACAAGTGGCAGCACAGTAGCAGGTGATTGGTCAGTGACAAGGATTCACTTAGCAGTTGACAAGTGGCAGTTTGTTGACGAATTGTTGGGTGCCACATGGCCTAGTCATGGGCTGCCACATGGCACCATGGGATTGGTCAATGGGTTCATATGGAAAAATTTTATGGAGTCCATGGGGTTTAATCCCATGACCTTCTTGGTCAACCCAAATCTTGACAAAGTCCCTCCACCAATGTGCCCTTGTGTTTCTTGTTTAACAAGGATCACTTTAGTTTAAATAAAGAGTACTAAAGTGAAAAGGGGCAAAAAGGGGGCTGGGGATAAGCCCCAACCCATGGTAAAACGCCTTCACATGACCACAACCCAGCAAAGGAGGTCACTCCCTCTCATGCGCGCCCAAAATATAAGCACCAGCCCCAGGATCCAGGGATATCCCATGAGACTAAGGGGGCGCACTCCAAAAGGGGCCTAGCCCAGCTAAGGCACCCTTTTATTAGCCCATGATCCCATATGGAGTGCCATAAGACCAGGGGCGCATGCCCAGTTAGGGGATCATCCCTTTTATTTGCAGAAAATGGGTTTTTAACATTAGAAAATGTGATTTTTCAGTGATTTTCAGGCCTGTTAATGGAGATTTTGGTCGTTTTTGGGGGATATTAGGCATTTTTGGAGCCCAGATTTTGGGAGGAAGTTGGGGATGGATAACCAATTTCAGATATATATAAAATAGGCCTATTTTAGGAGATGAAGTAAAGTCATAGCATATTTATGTTGAAGGGAATCCAAGCCAAAGCCATTTTTATGCAGGGAAGTTGTTGAGGAGCAAACGCTTGCGGGCCATTTCTGGGAGCTCCAGTCATCCGTTTTGTGTGTCGTTTCTTCTGTTGGGTTCTATATATCTGGAAGAACATGACCAAATCAGTCTTGTAGCCTAATGGCACTACTGCAATGCATTTTTTGAGCTTTGAACAGAAATAAAGAAGCCTCCCCCACTGAGACAAACGCTCGGAGATGTAGGCAATTTTGTGTCAAACTCCGTTATCACTTCTCTTGTTATGGTTTGTTGTTCTTATTGCTTTAGTTAAGATATGTATATTGTCTTATGGCTGCTATGCTTCTTCATTAAATCCTTCCTCTTTCATTCAACTTCATAAATGGTTAATTAACACATGCAATTAAAAACTCAACCACAGTCATTAAAAGAATCTTTTTTGCATCAAATGGTATTAGAGCTAGTTGACGTTTGGATTTGAGTTTTGCATGTTAACCAAGGAAAATATATAGCGTGGTGAAGGTGAGATTGTTGCAGAGAATCTATTAATTGTATTGAAAAAGAGAGCTTCTCACAGCGAGAAGATGGCATCAGAAGAAGGGTTTTCTCAGGATGAGAAAGAGTTCCGGAAAACTTTCCTTGCTATGTTGGAGATGGTGAAAGTTTTGTATGAGGATTACTTGGAATGGAAAAGACCAAATCTGGGTGAATCTTCAAAGGGAAAAAGTGAAGAGGAAGAGGATCCTCCTCAGATTCCTCCTTCACCTCCATCATCACCTCCTTCTTCTCCTTCTTCTTCAAGTTCAAGTTCTAAATCTAATGCAAATAAACATGTTCATAAGCATAAGAATGAAATGCCATTGTTAAAACTTGATGTTAAAATTGATTTACCCATATATGATGGTGAAGTAAATGCAGAGAAACTTGACAAGTGGATCAGGCAGATGGAGATTTATTGCAGTGTGCAGCAGATCAAGGATGAGGCCACACAAATCAAGTTGGCATCTTTGAGACTTGCAGGTACAGCTCTCATCTGGTGGCAAAGCAAGTTGCAAAATGGAACGCAACAAGTGTGTAATGTATTTCCATCATGGAAAAGCTTCATTTTTGCACTTAGGAAACAATTCTATCCTTTGGGTTATAAAGAAAAAGCATTAATTGAATGGAAATCTTTAAAACTAAGAAAAGGACAAACAATGCAAGAGTATACAGATGGATTTTGAAAAATGGCATTGATGTTAGATATCCCATTACATACACAGGAAACCCTTATGAAGTATATAGGAGGCTTACCTGCACATATTAGAAACATTGTATTCGTGTTTGGACCCACTAACCTTGATGAGGTTTCTGTTCAAGCAACGTATATTGAAGCAGGAAAAGCAGTTGTGTCAGGGGAATCATCGTCTTCAAGGAAAGAGGACAAGAGGAAATGGCATGGCAAGAATTCAAATGCAGTGAAAAGGAAGGAAGGGAAGCCCTCTTGCAAGCATTGCAAGAAAGAGGGACATGATGAGGACAGATGTTGGCAATTGCATCCCGAGAAGAGGCCAAAGTGGTTCAAGGAAAAGAAGGGAATGCAAACAGTGGCAGCGACAACAAGACCCACAGACTTGGGATCAAATTCAGGTGATGAATCAAAGATCTCATTGGTTGGTATGACAGGTAAAATTGGTGAAGGCATTGATTGTAGAAGCAACTTGTTTCATATAAGAGTAATCATGAAACACACTAAGATAGACACATTAATCGATAGTGGATCTCAATCTAATCTAATCTCATAAGAATTGGTTAAGCAATTGGGGTTAAAAACACAAGTAAATCATAAGCCTTACACACTTAAATGGATAAGCCTTCATCATCAAATGCACATAACAAATCAATGCACAATCAAATTTGCAATTTCATCTAAGTATGTGGACGAAGTAACATGTGATGTAGTGTCGTTAAGAGAATGTGGAATGGTCCTAGGTAGTCCATACTTATATGATCGTAAGGCAATCTTCTACAGGACAAAGAATCAATACCAATTAACCAAAGCAGGTCAAGGTTATGCGGTTCATGCTCATCATGTTAAGGCACATAAAACACTTCAAACAATGGAACAAGTAAAGAAGGTAGTGCAAGCAAGAAACAAACCAATAATTGTTTCAAATGAAGTAATCAATTTTAAGAAAGAACAAGAAATGATTGTTGAATGGAAAATCAATCATAACTTGCTTCAAGATAAGCTCATGTTGTGCAAATATTACAAGTATATCAGCTCATTTGCAGTCGTCTTTTTGATGCTATCATTAGTAATGTTGTCTATATGGATGATAGTGGCTTCAGTAAGATGTAACAGGGTTCAAATGGCTAACAATATGCTTTCAGTTGTCATGATTGTGTTACAGTTGATCTTGATTAGACAAGTGCACAGGATAGAGTTCAGAGACAAAGGACAAGTCGGGTGGCATATCCTGAGCTTGTTAACTGGTCAGTAACCTTTTGGGGACCAAAAGGTCCTTTAGTGGGGAGGTGTGATCCAGAATCGGATCCAGGAACCTGACAGGGCTCAAAAAGGCTCAAAAATGAAAGTTCTTGAAATTGAACGAAACCAGTGCCATTACATCCATCTCATCGCGCCGATTTCGTCCATATATTTACTTTCTCAATTGGACGTTGTATGAGAGAGTTATTGCACTCTGACCATTTTTCCAAACATGCAAAAAGTCAACAGTCAAAGAGTGACGTGGCACTTTCTGGAGGTGACACGTGGCAGTGGCAGCACAGTAGCAGGTGACTGGTCAGTGAAAGGGATCCACCTAGCAGTTGACAAGTGGCAGTTTGTTGACAAATTGTTGGGTGCCACATGGCCCAGTCATGCGCTGCCACATGGCACCATGGGATTGGTCAATGGGTTCATATGGAAAAATGTTATGGAGTCCATGGGGTTTGATCCCATGACCTCCTTGGTCAACCCAAATCTTGACAAAGTCCCTCCACCAATGCACCCTTGTGTTTCTTGTTTAACAAGGATCACTTTAGTTTAAATAAAGAGTACTAAAGTGAAAAAGGGCAAAAAGGGGGCTGGGGATAAGCCCCAGCCCATGGTAAAACTCCTACACATGACTACAACCCAGCAAAGTAGGGTGCTTCCTCTCATGCGTGCCCAAAAGATAAGCACCAGCCCCAGGATCCAGGGATATCCCATGAGACCAGGGGGGCGCACTCCAAAAGGGGCCTAGCCCAGCTAAGGCGCCCTTTTATTAGCCCCTGATCCCATACAAAGTGCCATAAGACTAGGGGCGCACCCCCAGTTAGGGGCTTATCCCTTTTATTTGCAGAAAATGGGTTTTTAACATTAGAAAATGTGATTTTTCAGTGATTTTCAGGCCTGTTAATGGAGATTTTGGTCATTTTTGGGGGATATTGGGCATTTTTGGAGCCTAGATTTTGGGAGGAAGTTGGGGATGGATAACAAAATTTAGAGCTATATAAACTAGGCCTATTTGAGGCCATGAAGAACAGTCAAAGCATAGTTATGCTGAAGGGAAGCCAAGCCAAAGCCATTTTTATGAAGGGAAGTTGTTGAGGAGCAGATGCTTGCGGGCCATTTCTGGGAGCTTTGGCCATCCGTTTTGTGTGTCATTTCTTCTGTTGGGTTCTAGAGATCTGGAAGAACATGACCAGATCAGTCTTGTAGCCTAATGGCACTACTACAATGTATTTTTTGAGCTTTGAACAGAAATAAAGAAGCCTCCCCCACTAAGACAAAGGCCCAAAGACATA
>JASDQU010500733.1:22047-39144 GCA_032191745.1 Picea mariana | reverse complement strand
AATTTGTCAGGGAAAATACCCTAGATGGATAGTGTTTGTCATGTCATTTCCAGTGGTATGTGGAACGACACATAATTCCTCACGGTTAGAGAGTTATGGCCATGAGAAGTTGGAGACCCCAAGTTTGGGTAATGGACCCAAGTTTGTTTGATGGGTAACTGTATGAGTTATAATATATTTTCAGATAATACTATTCTATATGGATAGTACGTCATGTCATTTCTGATGGTATATAGAACGTCACATAACTCCTCACGGTTTGAAAGTTATGGCCTTGCAAAGTTGGAGGACTCTCATATGTCAATCTAGAAACCCCAAAAGGTCAAAGTAGTCAAAGTGGTTTAAGAGATTTTAAAAGGTAATAATAAAGTGAAGTGATGAGTGTATTATAATTCAAAGTAAATACAAAATAAATTATTTCAATAATAAATTTAATGGAGAAATTAGAAGTGAACGGACCCTAAAATCAGGAAAGTGGGTCAAGTGACCTAAAAGATGTTTTTAAGGAAGCTACTTGAAGAGTATAAATAAGAGGCAAGGCTCTTTCATTTGAATCACACTTGAGAATATTGAATATCTATAGGTGCTTGAGGTAAACAAATGATATCTAAGCCGAAATTCTGAGGAAAGTGAAGAAAAGAAGGTCGAAATGCAAAGAATGATAAATTCTTTTGATAGTGTTTTCTAAGGTATGTTATTTACAGGTCATCTCACCATTTTCGCTATAATTTTTTTTCTATAATGATTCAGATCCTGAAATTGCTATGCAAGTGAGAAAACATATCCAAGTATCTGTGGTAAGAAATTCAGCTTGTGGGTCGTTGTATTTTTGGAGTTACACTCCGTGTAAAATAGGGTTTGTGGTCAGTCCTGAAACTAGTAAAAATCAAGTGTTTTGGGTAAAAACGTCATAACTTCTTCATAACAGATCCAAATTCAGTGAGACAAAATGTGTTGGTTAGGGTACAGTTTGTAGTATGTTGGGTAACAGTTTCAGATCAATTCATCAAATATGTTGTGCGGGGCACGCTCTACAAGGTCGCTCTCTAGAATAAGCCAGAATTCAACAAAGTATGTCATTTTTGCTATAACTCCTTTTCTGAGAGGTTCCAAGTAGTGAAACTTGGAGGAATTGCATAAAACACATTGAAGAACATTGTGTATAAGTTTCAGATCTTTATATACATTACAGGTTCAAAGTTATGATTACTTCAAGTTAAGGTTGTTGACTAATCCAAAACTAGGCATGTGAGACTAAAGAAAAGTTTGATGAAAATGTTAGTCTCTTATTTTTAAAGTTAAGAAAGGTTTGCAGGAATGTGATCATATACACCAGGTCTATTACAGAGCTACAAATCAAATTTGGATGATGAAATTGATGAGAGTTTTTGGTTGTGGTACATGTTGAGTACACGATTGAGACAAGTAGTTGATGAGTTGGCGCACATACATGAGGCGTATAGTTGATGATGTTGGTACATATTGATGAGTCATAGTTAATGAGTAGTTGACACATGATTGGTACATACTTCGTACATGGTTGGATGCACTTGTTTATGGTACGGGTTGATTACAGGATGGTGCATAGTTGATGCACTTGTTTATGGTATAGGTTGATTACAGGTTGGTGCATGGTTGATGCACTTGTTTAAGGTACAGGTTGATGCATGGTTGATGCACTTGTTTATAGTACAGGTTGATTACAGGTTGATTACAGGTTGGTGCACGGTTGATGCACTTGCTTATGGTACAGGTTGATTACAGGTTGATACATGATTGATGCATGGTTCAGATTTATTGGTACATGTTTACAGCGGTATATCTCACAGTGATAGTGTGACAGTGGTTCCATCATTCTACTTCTACTTCAGGGTGGCAAGACGGGGCAAGGACAAGTGGTTGTCGCCGGAGAACATTGGGGGTTGTAGCCTCCTGGTTGTAGCCAGAGAATTGGGGAGTTAGAGCTTCCCTCAGGTTGTAACCTGATAAATGAGGGGGTTGGAACCTCCTTCCAGTTGCAGCTGGAAAACAAAGGAAGTTGGTGCTTCCAATGAAAGTAATTCTTCCAGACATATAAGAAAAAGCATTATGTGGTTTTCTCCCGATTTGAGTTTCCACGTAAAACACTAGTGTATTGTGTATGTGTATGATTGTTCATTCGTTCATTGTTTATTTACTCTGTAGTTATTGGATGATAATGCTTCATTGATATAACACTTGGATTATATGGTTAAAAGGGATTAAATTGCTCTATTACTGATTCACCCCCCCTCTCAGTAATCCAACAAGAGGAAGACAAAAAGATAGAGGAAAGGACTCAGGGAACCGCGATAATTCTAGGAAGGGCAAATCCAAATCCGGATTGGAAAAGATAAGAGTGTTGGAATTGTGGAAAGAAAGGACATATGAAGAAAGGTTGTAGAGCTCCAAAGAAACAAAGAGATGGACAACAAGAGAAAATTAGAAAGCAAATGTAACAGGTGATGTGTTACAAGATGCTTTGATTCTTTCTGCATATAATATTTATGAGTCTTGAGTAGTAGATTTAAGGGCTTCATTTCATGCCACACCCCATAGGAAACATTTTCTAGATTATGTTCAAGGTGATTTTTGACAGGTTCATTTGGGTGATGATACACCATGCAGAATTGTTGGAATGGGTAAGGTACAAATAAAGCAAAAGAATGGAAACCAATGGTTATTGAAAGAGGTAAGACATGTACCAAATCTAAAAAAAAATCAAATTTCAACAGAGCAGTTAGCAAGTGAAAGTTGCATATCTATATTTGCAGATAAGGCGTGGAAGGTCACCAAAGGATCATTGGTGATAGCAAAAGGAGAAAAGGTAGGTACATTGTATTTATGTATTGGTAATACGGATTCTCATATCTCTTTAGTTTCTACAGGAGTGAATACAACACTTTGGCATCAAAGGCTTGGACACATGAGTGAGAAGAGGATGCAGATACTTCACAAAAGGAATTTGTTGCCAGATCTTAAACAAATTGATTTGGATTTATGTGGGCATTGTGTTTATGGAAAACAGAAGAGAGTCTGATTTCTCAGAGTCGGAAAAGAAAAGAAGAGTGAAAGGTTAGAGTTTGTGCATACAAATGTATGGGGACCAACTCAGGTATCATCTCTTGGTGAGTATCGTTATTGTGTTACTTTTATTGATGATGCAACTAGAAAAACTTGGGTTTATTGCATTCAACAAAAATCTGATGCTTTTGATACTCTTAAGAAATGGAAAGCTTTGGTTGAAAATGAGACAAGAAAAAGGTTGAATTGTCTCAGATCAGACAATGGAGGTGAATATTATAGTAAGGAGTTTGATGATTATTGTTCATACCATGGCATTCGTAGAGAGAAAACAGTTCCAGGAACACCACAAGAAAATGGTGTGTCAAAAAGGATGAACAAGACAATCATGGAGCGTGCAAGGAGTATGGGATTACATGTTGGGTTTCTCTTACAGTTCTGGGCAGATATTGTTGTTTAATTAATAAATAGAAGACCTTCAAGCTCCTTGGACAGTAGAATTCCAAATGAGACATGGACAGGTAAAAAAGTAAACTATTCTTTTTTTAAGACTTCCGGTCGTGAAGCATTTGTCCATATTGATAAAAAAAATAGAACAAATCTTGAGGCAAAATCCAAGAAGTGTACCTTTATTGGATACGGTGTTAATGATTTTGATTATCACTTATGGGATTATGAAAATCACAAAATCATTAGAAGTAGAGATGACATATTCAATGAGAAAGTCATGGAGAAAGATCAGTTGCAGGAAAAAAAACATGCAAAAGAAAAACCAGAATACACAATGCTTGATGAGATCACTGAAAAAGAAATTCCAAAGGTACCAAAAAATCAAAATGTACAACAACATGAGCAACAGGTACCTCAAACTCCTACAAGTATTGTTAGAAGATCTACCAGGTTAAGTAGACCCCCTGAACAATACTCTCCTTCAATGTATTATTTATTGTTGACTGGTTCTGGTGAACCAGAATGCTATGAAGAGACAATGTAGGTAGACACTAAAAAGAAGTGGGAGCAAGGCATGAAAGATAAAATGGATTCTTTGTTAAATAACCAGACTTGGGACTTGGTTCAGTTACCTACAGGAAAAAGAACATTGCAGAATAAATGGGTTTACAAGTTGAAAGAAGAAGATGGAAGAAAAAAGCGATACAAAGCTAGACTTGTTGTAAATGGATTTGCACAAAAGAAAGGTATAGATTTTGATAAAATATTTTCTCATGTTGTTAAGATGACTTCAATTAAGACTATTTTAAGTCTTGTGGCAGTAGAAGATTTGCATCTTGAACAGTTAGATGTAAAAACAATTTTTCTCCATGAGGATTTGGAGGAAGAGATTTATATGCAACAGCCACAAGGTTATGAGGTCAAAGAGAAGGAAAATTTGGTATGCAGGTTGAAGAAGAGCTTGTATGGCCTAAAGCAAGCTCCAAGGCAGTGGTATTTGAAGTTTGACAGGCTTATGATAGAACAAGGTTATAGTAGTTGTCATTTTGATCACTGTGTTTATTTTAAAACGCTAGAAAATGGAAGCTATATTATCTTGCTATTGTATATAGATAGCATGCTTGTTGCAGGGTCTAATATGCAAGATATAAATGTGCTCAAGAAGAAATTAGTTAATTCATTTGTGATGAAGGATTTTGTTGTTGCAAAGAAAATCTTTGGTATGAGAATAACAAGAGATGGGAAAAATCGCAAATTGACATTGTCCAAGAGTGAGTACATAAAGAAGGTGTTGGGGAGATTTAGAATGCAGAATGCAAAACCAGTTAGTATGCCTTTGGCCAACCATTTCAAATTAACGAAGGAAATGTGTCCCAAGACAGGGGAGGAGATAGAATACATGTCCAAGATCCCTTATTCATCATTAGTTAGCAGCTTGATATATGCGATGGTTTGCACAAGACCAGATATTGCACATGCAGTGGGAGTTGTGAGCATGTATATGAACAATCTAGGTAAAGAACATTAGGAGGTAGTAAAGAGGATTCTCAGGTATTTGAGAGGTACTTCTACTCATGCATTATGTTTCGGAGGTTCAGACATTGTTCTACAAGGATATGTTGATTCAAATATGGAAGGTGATAAAGATAGTAGTAGGAGCACCAAAGAGTATATTTTTACTGTAGATGGAACAACAATAATTTGGATTTCAAAACTACAAAAGGTTGTTGCACTTTCAATAACAGAAATAGAGTATGTTGTTGCTATAGAGGCTAGTAAAGAAATGATTTGGTTACAGAGGTTTATGGGGCAATTGGGACAATTGGGAAAGAAGCAGGAGAATAGCAGGTTGTATTGTGACAGTGAGAGTGTCATTCATCTTGCAAAGAACTCAGTATTTCATTCTAAGACTAAGTATATACAACTTAGGTACCATTTGATACAATCCGTCTTGGAAGATGGACATTTGAAGTTGGAAAAGATACATACTAGCCAAAATCCTGCAGACATGTTAACAAACAGAGTAACCAGGGAGAATCTAAGTTCATGCTCAATTTCAGTTGGTCTTCAAGCATGAAGGAAAGATGAGAAATTTGCCAAGTCCAAGGTCGATCATAGTCCAACAACAGTGGAGTTTTTGTGATCAGTCTCCAAGTGGGTGATTGTTGGTTGTGGAGCCTGATTATCTTCCTGATTCAGATGTTTGTTCCAGTCGTGCTTGGACCCCATTCCCTAATGGGGAGTTGTGGCGAGCCTTTCCCCCCCACAACTATCGCTAGGGGGGTCAATCTGGACCGTTCATTATAAGGTCGCAGATCTGACGGTAGAAGTTATTTTTAAGGTTTTTTTCCCTAGAAGGAAACCCTCTCTTATGAGGGAATTGTATTGCGATCGGGTATTATCGTGAATGTTTTATTCTGAGAGAGAGTACTGCGAGAGAAAGAAAAGGAAGTTACATCGGTTGAGTTGTAGGTTGTATCCCTTCATTTTGTTGGATAATAAAATGGAAGGACCTGACAATTTCTCTGGTGGACATAGCCCACACTGGGTGAAACACATATATGTGTGTCTCTATTGTATTGTGTATCTTTTGTATTTTATTTCTGCATTGTTTTATTTTATTGCTCTGCGATCATGTTTTTCTAACAATTATGACTCATTTTAAGTTTCATGTGTCATGTTTGAAGGTTTCAATGACTTCTGTGGACATCAAAATTTTAATGCTTATAGCAAAGAGAATTTGTCGAAACTCTAACATTAACATTATATTGTCGCAATTTTGATGAATGAATGATGTAATTATGTCACAACTCTAACATTTCAACAAAAATATGTTTCCACATGGCATATTTCAACAATTCAAATAGCCTTCATGTATGTCGGAACATTGACATATTAATGATGGAAAATATTAGAAATATGACGTTAGTGTACGTCGAAATACCAACATATTAGAGATATAAAATTTTGAAAATCCAATGTTAATGTACATTGGAATACTAACAGATTCAAGAAAAAATGTCATAATTTTAACACATTAAATGTCACAATTTAGATTATATATCGACATGACCACATTAGTTATGATGTTTTCTAATGTTGGAGTATCATCGCTAAAATGTCAATTGATGATAATCAACATTAGAATTACGATGATGAATGATTTAAAAGAAACCAAGTGCATCACAACATGGTTAAGCCTCACTCCAAAAATGGTAAATACACTTGGCTCAATATCACTCCTCTGATTATGCTAATGTAAGAAGTTTACAATATTAAACCACGTGGAAAGAGAATAATTACACATTATTTAGTCAGAATAATTATACATTATTTATTTATTATGCACATATATAAATGAATACATACCATTTCATGTTCTTGCTAAAATATAGACTTTCATTGAACAATTTGATCATCACATGGATAGTGGTTGTAACTATACAATATTTCTATCCAACGTGAGGGTATAGAAACCACTAGCTACATTTTTGGTGCTCCAAGTGTTCCTTGTAATGTTAAGAGTGTGTATGGGCCACTTGGAAACGTAAACTATAATACAATATTTCTATCCAATTTGAGGGTTGGTAGAGAAACCACTAGCTACATTTTTTTTGTGTGTGCAAGTGTTCCTTGTAATGTTAGGAGTGTGTATGGGCCACTTGGAAATGTAGCATTGATAGGAATGTTTTATGGAAACTAGGATTTTCAGGGGATGTTGATTTTGTCACTTCTCATTTATGTGAAGTGTGGTATTGCATTAGAATTGTTATCCTAGTTATTAACTAGAAAATTAGATGTGAAGTTGTCTTTAGTGGGTCTAAGTTATATTTTTCTATGTTTAAAGAATAGTTGACAATATAATTGAAAACTTAAAGGTCTTTAATTAGGATAAATATGATATTTTATGATATTGTGGCTCAATATAACCAAAATAATTTTTTACCATCCTTGAGGTAGATTGGAGCTTTTAATGTGTACCCTTCTATTGTATTAAGTGTTTCTCTTGTATTAATATAGGTAGTGTTACACCTCAAATTCACCTTAGTGTACCCTATAGTTTTTTTTACTAGATGTGGACCATCATATTAGAAAATTATGATCCTTGTTGTACCAGGATGAGCCAAAAGTGTGGTTGTATATGCACTCATGTATTGTATTGGACTATGCTTAGATATTCTATGTATTAGTAAGGGGCTTATGTGGTATCTCCAAACCCCATGTGATCGGTTATGGCCCATCCTTTTAGTCCCCATTTCAAGATAGGATTTTTCTTTTATGGCTACGGTCAACTTCCCCTTGATGTTGGCAACTCTCGTCATGTCAGTCATTTATGATCTGGGCTAGGTATACAACCATCTTGAGGTGGATATACTTGGACATATGATCTAGGGGAGTTGCATAGTCTCCCTACCCCTTTGTATATGATGTAAAATTGTTTCTATTTGTAAATTTTGTCACACCTATGTATAACACACTTATTGTATTCTTAAGCATGGATCCATCTCTTATGTATTCATTACACTTTTTCCATCTACTATTAGAGATGATTATGCATACGTTCACTTAGTTTGATGTCTCCCGTGGTAGTGTCATAGTTCTCGAGCAAGTACACATTTTGAAGCATTGGTCACATCCTACGAGACACATTTGGCCACTTTTGCACACATGGACATCCTCTACACATGCTACATTGGATATCCTAAAGCGCCCTTCTTCTTTCACCACTTTTATAGGTGTATTTTGCATGATTTTAGGGTTGACCCACATTTGTGGGGTTTATGACAGCCATGTGGGTGTTTTTGGTGATGATTTGACTTGGAGATGCATCTTCCTTGCCTTGTGAAGAATCTTTTCTTAACTTATGGGCTTTTCCATACCTTGAAGATTCCTTTTGAGCATTCCTTGAGCACATTATGCGAAGGTTGTCCACTTTTGAGGTCCTCCACATTTTCACGAGGTCATTCCACTTGGAGGAGAGGAACGTTGAAGCTTTGCTTGCTTGGGAGGATACTTCACCATGTTTTGAGGTCTCCACGTCACTCTTTCCTTGGAACATTGGGATAGGAGAACAAATCGCCCCCATTCTTTGTGGGATGTTCTTCTCTCATGAGGGCTTTATGTACATGTGTCATCATTTGATTATATATTGACCTAGTCTCCTTTTTGTGGATGACATTTCTTCTTTGTTACTATCCTAGGTTAAATTTACGGAAAATAATTAATAATGAATGAGAAGGATGTACAAGCCTCCCCTATAAATAGAGGCTCTCCTCTCATTCCAAATCATTGTGAATTGTTGGATCATTTGTGACTACAATTACTAGAAAATATTTCTTTTGAGGTCTTGGTGTCAATTCTTGGAGCTTTCACTTTCTTGGTTATCTTCTTGGTGCATTAAAGATTTGTTATGGTGAATCAAGTCTTCTACTAGCTTTCAAGATCAATCCATTTGACGAGATACTTAACTACTTGGAGACATTCTAGGGTTTGTTATTTCTCTCTTCTTCTCTTGTTAACTTGGGTAAGTACTTAATCCATTACTTTTTCCCCTCTTGGCTCCTTGGCAAGGGGTTTTAAGTAGTTTGTTCAAGTTATAGTTGATCTTGTTGGTGAAGGTTTTTTCCTTCGAGGAATCCCTTCTTGTACRACCTTGGTCCTCTTATCTTATATTGATTAGGTTGGAGATTATTCTTCCTTTTATGGTTCTAATATCATACCCTATTCCTTAAGATAGAAATGACCAGTTCTTAGAGGGGCATACTTCTTCACTCCATAAGCCCTAACTGGATTTTAAAAAGGGCACTAATCATATATCCAACAACCAACAAAAAAACTCTAAAAAATTAAAACTTTTTATTTTTTGTTGTTTAATAAGAAATCTATCGGCGAAAGTCAAATCAAATCATTTATTTAGATTTAATTTATTGTCTAGTGTAAAGTTAATGGATTATTTCATTTCCTAGACTTATTATTCATATGGTTTATGCTTAATTGTTGGTATCTAACTCTATGCAGGAAAATCATCCCTATTGGACTGAGATTTAAGGTGTTATATAGCATTCTTTGGGTTGATTTAAGGTGATTTTAAAATCTAGAAATTAAATTGCAGTGTTAAAAATCAGATTTGGTGAAACCCTAAGGCTAGGGTTTGGTGCTTCAGATTCACGATATATGATCAATTAAAGATATAACTATTGCAGATCTGGGTTGATATGATAAATCTCTATTAAACGAACAATAATGACCTCCTAGATACATACATATTTCATAATATGATCTATTTTCAAGAATTTTAAAAGTACTATAAACAATACTACTTGCAAAGCAATGCATTAAAATTTTTAGGCCTAAGACTATTTTGTGAGCATTGTAGAAGAGCACTAGAAGTTTTTCAATATTTGTAAATCATTTATCTGGACAATTACGGTTGTAGTTATAGCATTTAGGTTTGAGTAAGTCTTGTTTTGCCAAAATGCTTGTAACACTTCATGTGAATGAAATAAAAAGAGATAAAGTAATACTCTAAGATAGTCTAGTCAAAGTATTTCGAGTCTAGATTTAAATTAGTCATTTTTCCTTTCTATAAATTTCATAAAATTATAAAAATGTTAAGTTGAGTTTGTTCACTTAAAGGTTTGTAGATTAGATTGCTTTAAGACTCAAATTCCCATCCTTCAACTAAATTCTCATAAAATTATAAAAATGTTAAGTTGAGTTTGTTCACTTAAAGGTTTGTAGATTAGATTGCTTTAAGACTCAAATTCCCATCCTTCAACTAAATTCTGCCTTGCTAGCTGACAAAATACAATGATATAACTAACACTTTAGTAAAAAATAATAACAAATGAATATAGTCACCAAAGTAATATGAATTCCAATAGAGAATATGCACAGAAAACAATGAGATATCTCAAAAAACCCGTTAACCAAAAAAAATTCTATATAAATAATTTTTTTATACATTTACTATCTATGTTTAAATATTGATGAACATATTTAGTTCAAATATGCATAGCCCTTTGTCATAAGAGATCTTGGAGGACAAATTTGGTTTTTTGGGTGGGCTTAATTTTTTTGGAAAGGAAAAGTTATGCCTTAATCTACTCAATTTTTTCAAATTCTGATGATTTGGGTCGTTTTCAAATGGGCCAAAATCCCTAAAGACAAAATTTCATAGTCAAAGTTCCCATCAATCAGATGGAACTATAACTTCTAAATTTGAAAATGAATTTCAAAAAACAACAGTTGAATTGATGCACTATTTAACCCCTATGTTACACCTTAAACTAATTGATAGTATATATGAATGTAGGACCTATTGCCACCTTCTACACACCTCAGGTCACGTGGAAGAAATCTTCAATCCACTGGATGTGTCCTTGGGGGAAAGTCTCGAGTCAAGGTGTTGTCACCTGATCCTCGACTCCTCGATCTAGGCCAAATCCTAGCGAAGCCAAGGGGGTAGTCCCTAAAAATAACTAAGGCTAAGTAAACTAAAAAGAAAAATCTAGGAGTTTAAAGAAAGCAAGAAAAAATACAATTAAATCTACTCTAGCAGCATATATGACACATAAAAAGGAAGTTGCTTATGATAAAAATATCAACAAGTAAAGCACTTATACATAGATGATATAAAATGAAAGCAAATGTTGATACTTGCAATTAAATGACAATAAGCAAAATGAAATAGAGACCATTGCCAATAAGTAAAGTTGTTTCTGCAAGAAATGAAAATGTATTGAAATGCGCCTGTAAATTTTATTATTAAAAGTGAGTTCTTAAGTTGTCAGGTTTATTGCAAATTGGTTGTTGTGAGTGCAAGCCACTTATGAAAGTGAAATGTGTGCAAACTGATGACAATAAAGAAAATCTAATCTAGATTTGGAAGTAGAGAACAATTTAGAAGGTCCAATGGAAAGAATATCCCCCTTACTTCACACACAAGTTCAATACAAAATTCTGTACAAGGAGCAATGTCGAAGGTCCAACAAGGAGAGTGTACACTCGTTAATGAGTATCCCCTTGACTTCATACACAAGTTCAATGATGGAATCCCAATTTTACAATAGTTGATATTGGATTGTACTAGTTAAACTAAATCTACACTGACCAATCCCCATTTTGACGGATCTCCCAGATCAAGCTAGGCTCGCAATGGGTCAAAGCAATACTAGGGGAAGCTAAGGGGATGGTTTATTTACAACTTTGAAATATTGAAAGTAAAATTGCAAAAATTGAAATCTAGACTAGAAAATGAAATCAAAACTAAGCTAATCTATGAAATGGAAATCCAAACTAATGTTATGTAGTGTTGTGATTGATTTTATGGTTTCTTTTAGCTTCTTTAAGTGAAACTTGAAAGCATGAGAAAAATGAAGCAAAATTGAACAATCACAAAAAAGGACATCGATCCCCCGGGGGGGATGAAAACTGGGCACTATGTAGCCCATTGATTTTATTGATGAGGTTACACAAACTTTTTTTTTAGAAAGACTTGTGATTCTTTATTAAGGGAGCTCAACAAGTTTTAAGAATGTTTAGAAAGGAGGATAGGTGCTTCCAGGGTCCCAGATGGTCCAAAACTGCCAAATTTCAACAGAGTCTCCCCTTGGTTGTCTACAAACCTGCAAAAAACAGCAAAGTAATTGTTAAATTTATAAGCAGTTGCGAGAGCCATTCTCCTGGAGGATGGCTAAGACCCTAAATGAGATCTAGGGCCCCCAGTGCACTCCTGGGGTATTTGGTCTGGCAGTCAGTGCCATGGCAAAAGACCCTTCTTAGGGCCCCCAGTATCTGACTGGGGTTCTTAGTCTGAGACTAAGCAGCTAAAGCCCCTAGATATGTCTAGGGCCCCTGGAAATGTCCAGGGTACCCATGCCTCAGGCATAGGTTGATCCATGATCTAGTACCATGGTGGAAAAGACCCCTGAGAGGGCCCCCAGTATACGACTGGGGTTCTTGGTGAATAACCAAGCAGTTAAGACGCCTGAGAGGGCCCGCAGTATATGACTGGGGTTCTTGGTCTATGACCAAGCAGTCAAAGCCCCTAGATAAGCCTAGGACCCGTGGAAAAGTCCAGGGTACCCATGCATACGGCATGGGTTGATTCTTGGTCTTGGACCAAGCAGTTAAAGTCCCTAGATAAGCCTAGGGCCCCTGGAAAAGTCCAGGGTACCCATGCATACGGCATGGGTTGATCCTTGGTCTCTAACCTTGGTGGATAAGACCCCGGGAAAAGTCTTGGGGCTACTTGATTCTCTATCAAGTACTTGATGGTACATGACCTTCCTCGAAGAAGGACATAACCACAAGAGGGATAAGTCCCATATGCAGTGATGATAAAGTAATAGGTTCACCATGTGATATGAAGGAATGAGTAATGCCACCTTGCAAACCCTCCTTTACCCTTGCTTGGCTGTCTTAGGGTTTTTGGTCTTATTAAAGGGTTAAATTTAAAGTTAAAATTTAAATGTTATTATCACATGTTTAAATTTGAATTTAAACATGTGATTTTAATTTAACTTAAGTTAACCCCTACCCTAACCTAAACACTATATAATAACCCCCCCCCCTCACCTTCTTATCATCTATCATTCTCATGTGCAAGCGTTTGGTCTCTCTAGCTGCGGCCCTCTCCTGCTGGAGTCTTCTTTATGTGGCCCTCCTATGTTGGTGCTTACTTGTTGTGGCCCCTTTGTCATGGGTTAAAGCCTCCTTGCTGCGGCCCTTTGCTATGAGTTAGAGCCTCCTTGCTGCGGCCCTTTGTTGAGAATTAGAGCCTCCTTGCTCCGGCCACGTTGCTGAGAATAGAGCTTCCCTGCTATAGCCCGTAACTATCTTTGTTGCAGGTTTGGTTTTGTGTGGTGTATGGCAGCGGATCCCCTTTGGGGCTGTTAGAATGTTGCCTCTCCTTGTGTGGGTTGTGATAAGTCTGTGTGGTGGGTGCGGCCTCTTTCTCCCATCCGATGTGACTGATTTTTAGGGTGCAGCCTCCTCCATTTTCTGTTGTGAATGGTTTCTAGGGTTCGGCCACCCTCTACTCTGCAGTATGTGTTTTAGTATGTGTTGCTGGTTGGGGTATTGTGTTCTAGTATGTGAGTTGTGTGCATTCCATTGAGTGCAAACCTTTGAGGCTGTGGCCCTGTCTTGTGGACAGATCTAAAGGTTTTTGATACCCCTCTTCTCAATCTGTTGTGTGAAGAGTTTATTCAGTGTGCGGCCCTCTTGCTAGGGTATTTTGTGGAGTGCCACTTGCTAAAACTACCTAACAACTCACATTCTGTTCACTGCCAAGATAAGGGTTTATACTCGGTCCAGTTTTCAGCCTCTTGGGTAAGGGTTTTACTGTGTGAGGGTTTGGGCCTTGTTTGTGTTTTCTCCCTGTGGCCTCTTTGTTAGGTGGCAAGAAAGTTCCTTCATTCTTTGGCATTAAGATCCTCTATTGATCTTGAACTAAACCTTTGTCTGAGCATACTAAACTGGATCTATACCTTTTGTGGTTACTGTGCTATCTTCAGAGGTAAGGTTGTTGTACCAGGTATGTGCCTTACTCATCTTTCTTTGATTTGGATTTGATTCTGTTTCAGATCTGTTTAAACTAGCATGCATTGAGTAGATCTAAAGATATAAATATATTGTGAAATGCTTGGACTAAATTGATAGATCTGAAATCTGTGTTTAGTGATATAGATCTATTGTTATATTCAGATCTGTTCATTGCTACATTAGAACAGAGTACTATCTTTAGATCTGAGTTTATATTCATATGTGATCAGAGTTTTTTCTCTTAAGTTGTTGATGTCCTTCATAGATCTACTTTCTATGTGTTCTATCTCTGATTGAGTAACAGATCTATTTGCCTTAATCATTGAAATTTAAAAGAGACTATTGTTCTGCAATTTTACCCTAAATCTAACATGGTATCAGAGCTTAGGGCGTAAAGAGCTCAAGACTTGCAGACTTGAGCCTGCGAAGATCCTCTCTTAAAGTTTGTTTTGCAGATCAGAAGTAAGGAATGGTTTCCTGTGTAGAAATGAGAAAGTTTTTAAATTTTGGTTAAGCTACAAGGTAAGTAAAGATCTTCAGTAGTCCTAATACCTTTTCTAAAAAGGAAACTGTTATTGATTATTTATGCTTTAGAAAGGAACCTATTCCATTTCTAACTGTTAGAAAATTGTCATGATAAGAACAGTTTGGACATAATGAAATTGTTCTTGAAATTGGGATGTTTTCTAAAGGCTGTTATCTCTGCATCTTTTAGCAAGTGAGATTTGATCAAAGGTTTGAATGACTGTGGGTTTGTCTGCAATTAAGGTAAATAATAGTCAAGAACTTTCTGTTCTGGTTCTAAAGGTTGGAAAGTGCACACCTGAGATAAATACAACTTTGTCACAATACTAGATTGTCTCTTTAATGCATACTAAGGTTGACCACTGTAACCTGCTTGCTAGCACTCACGTGAAATGCAATTTAATTACTTTATCTTTTATGGAGTGTCTAATGCAAGTTTGGCAAAGTTTCTTTGTCAAGAAAATTCTAGAGACCAGGAACTCTTAGTGATTTCCCTAGTTTACCTTTGATCACCAAGACTTTTCTTTTATACTGTTTGACTGAAGATTAAATGACAAACTCAGTTGAGAGAAGATAAGATCTAGTCAAAGGACTGATGCAAAATGCTTGGAAAAGTAAATCATCATCTTAAGATGATAGGTGATAATTTTGTAAAGTTTTTTTTATTGATAAGTACTCAGCTTTCATTTAATAAGTTGTTGATAAATTACATTGTCTTAACTGAACTGTTGGGATTGACAACACCTTATGCATCCTCATGTTGTATGTTACAAAGAGTAAACAAGTCTTAAAATTGACCACAATACATTGTGTGGTAGAAACTCAGAAATGACTTTGGTATTTAGCTTTGAATGAGATGACTCTTGACAATGCAGTGTTTGACATGTTATTTGCTTATGGATGAGTATACACAGGACAGTAAGAGATTCTCTTACAGATATTAAAGTTACTTGAATTAACAAATTTATTTCTATAGAAGTCCTGGTTAATTTGAGTCAGTAGCATGATACAAAGTTCATGCATGGACACTTCATTTACATGACTACAAATGACATCAAGATGAGATTACCTTGTTGTCATCTCTATGTGCCCATGTCTAAACTGAATACTGTCAGAATCTCAAGGAAGCTATGATCCTAGCACCTACTTATGTTTGATAAAGGTTAAGTTTTTGTCTGTTGATCTTATATGAAAGACAACATGTAACCTTGGGCTATTTCATTAGTTAAAGAGTCCAAAATATTATCTTGATAGTTGGAGAAAAAAATTTTGAAACTCTATTGATATCATTTTTGTATTTGAGTCATTATCCTTGGCACAGGAACTCAGAAGTCTGACTCAGCTTTTCAATCTTGAATCTCGTATTGGCACCAAGAACATCTTGAAAAGCTATGACACCTGATCAGAGTCAAAAGTCTGTATAGGTTTAGAGGGAGCAAATTGACAGAAAGGCAGATTTTTAGACTCAGCGGGAGCAGTCCCTGAATATGAGTTAGTCCTTGACCAACAACAGAATTGGCAGCTTAATAGAATCCAAGGATTCTATCAGTTCCCTTGAAAGGAAACCAGCCTGATGCTAAGAAATACTAAAGAAAGCAGAAAAGTCTCCAGCACCTAAAGGCACTGGCTCAGGAAGCAGAAACCAGATGTGTATTCTGGTCCTCTAGATGAAGTGAATCTTATGATTGATTCAGAAACTTCCACAATTGAAATAAGGAAGGTAGCTGTGACAAAAAAGAATGATGTATGGTCTATAAGAACTCATAATAAAACAGTGGTAATCTCCATCGTCTTATAAAATAAATCCTATATGGAGGATATGCTTGTGACTCATGACCTATGACAAGATCCTTACCTTCATCAGGATCTTTTTGTCACTTTCTTGTTTTGGATACTTCATCTGACAGATGTTAAGTTTTTTTTCAAACAGTGGAGTAAAACAAGAGGCTATCCATGAAAAGAACCTCATGGATTATAACTCTGAGAGCTCGGTATGATAAAATCTTGAGATCATCCTTATGTGAAGACCGTTCAAAATCTTCATCTGTTTCCTACAAGAAAGAATTTTTTATATATCGCTCAGACTAAGAGGGAGCTCTTCTGAAGAAGTTGAAATGAAAGACTTGGATCTTTCACATTACTGAGCTTGAAGTTTTTGGCAGAAATCAGGAGAGATATTTCTCTCACAGGGTAAATATGTAGCTGATGTGCTTCGCAGTTTTGGCATGATAGACTGCAAATACATGAGCACACAAATGATCTCTAATCTAAAGAATCTACGAGATCAGGCCACAAGTTCATATCCAAAAGTTCCCACCTTACATCGACAGATCATTGATTTATCTCGTACATACGAGAACAGACATCTGTTATACGGTAAATGTTCTCAGTCAGTTCATATGTGAACCGAAACATTTACATACAGTTACTGTGAAACACATTCTGAGATACAGTCTCAGATACACCTCAAGTAGAGGTATATGGCTCCATGGTTTCACAAATCCAGATTGGATGGGCAGTAAAGTGGATCAG